>JARHVA010006165.1:162500-392500 GCA_037957365.1 Torreya grandis
TACTTTAAGCTCATATTGTTCATTATATATATTTATTTGAATGAGAAAGCAAGTTTCTTTCAGATTTTACACTGGTATAGCTTGTGTCATTTTTAGGAGATTGTTCTTATGTTTGTTTCTTGAATGTATTCTTGTTTATTTAATTTAATAAGTAGAACTAGTGAAAG
The DNA here is from genome assembly GCA_037957365.1 of Torreya grandis. Lineage (NCBI taxonomy): Eukaryota > Viridiplantae > Streptophyta > Pinopsida > Cupressales > Taxaceae > Torreya > Torreya grandis. Next base: position 162,668 of record JARHVA010006165.1, read on the forward strand.
TAATCAGGAAGGTGTCCTGAAGCTAATTGTTGAAGACTTTGTGTTGACTGCAATTGCCTTTAGTGTGTTTGTTTATTTTATGTTTCTATGTAAAGAACCTTGGGATGACTTTGTGCCCTCATCGTTCTTAGTATTTCACTCTTGGGCAGTCGAGGTGGAGACTTTATGCTACATCTTAGTCTACTGGTTATTATTCCCTATTACTAGTTACTTGTCACTACTTTGAAGAACTCTTGTTGTTCCCTGCAAGATCACTTTTGAAAGAGAAGTGCCTCTAGTGTTTTCACCAGGATTTTCTCCTTTGTTTGTGAACATCATCTCTAAAAAAGAGAGATGGATGGTGTTATCCTACCCCTGAGTGTTATTTTTTAATTATATATATATATATATATATATATATATATATATATATATATATATATATATATATATATATATATATATATATATATATATATAATATAGCTCCTCATATTTATAGGGAACCTCCCCTTGATGAGAGGAGAGATTTGTCCACCTCTGATGTAGTAAACCTGCACATTTGGCTGACCAATCTTCCTTGTTGTGGTTGAAGAGACCTATTATTCTCATCAGTTAGCTAGTGAAAAAATATTCACCCAACACATTACAAATCCACTTTTTTAGTATTTCATCCTTGGTTTTCATTAGCTTGGTCATTGTTGTTTTTTTTTAAAAAGCCTTCATTGTTTCATTTATTTATAGGGGCCTTATGTGATTATTATTAGCTTTGTATCTTTTAGTTGTATGAGGGTAATTTTAGATTATATTTGCTATTATGATGTAATAGTAATTTATAAAATAGTCCAATAATAACATTATTGATGATTCATTTCATTTGATCTACATAAATGTTGATCGATGACGCATCCATCATTATGAATGGCTAGAATAATTGGGAGATGACTTAGGGTTTTATTGTTTTTCAATGTCTTTGGTTGGTGGAAGATTTAACTTTATATGTTTTTTTAGTGTGTTTAACTTGATGAGTTGGGATAAAACCCTAATGGCTATTGTGAATAATTGGGAATACTTTTTGCCATTTCTATGTTTTTGGATCTTAGTAATTATTTTGTGAAGGCTGTGGTGAATCTAGTTGTCAAAGTGGATATCATTTTATCTAGAATAAATAGGGTATTATGTGAACATGAGTTTAATACCTCCTTTGCATTACATCTTGACCTAAGTTATTCTATGTGGAAGGTGGCATGCTTTAATGAGGACCGAATTCTCTTCTTTGCATAGGTGGGAGATAATTTTAGTGTAAATGTAGTGAATGCAATCAGGTATTCTAGATTATAGAAAGGAGAGGTAGAAATAACTATGTGTGTGTGGTATCCCCATAACACATAAATGATACCTTCATTTTTGGTTTTAACCTTTTTTAAATAATTGAGTATCATGGTGAAAACTATGGATGTATTTTTTAATTGCTTTGCAAGTACATTTTTTACCATGTGGTCTGGATCTAGTTTCAAAAATGTTGAACTCTTTTTATGAAGGTGATTCATTTTACTTTTTTGGTTATCTTCTTAGGTTTTTTTTTAAATCTAAACCTTTGTTTTGTTAATGAACACTAAGTGTTCATTGCCAAATGACCACTTGAGTTATCATAGAGATAACCCTTGTGGGTATAAAACCTTAGAGTTATGCATGGAATATCTTTTGTGGTTGTGGTATTTAATCATTTATCATTCTTAGAAACTCTTTTGATGATACTACCATGCATGCTAACTCCAATAATAAAACTAATGGTTGGGGGTAGCTAAGGCCACCTATGGAGGGTTCATAGGGATGATTGGGTTTTCATCTCACTCATTCTAGTCATATAATGGATTATCTATTACTTATATTTTAGTTCAAGAACTGGATTGGACATATGCTTAGCATACATGAAGGTTTTGTTAGTTAATGCCATTTATTGTTGGAATATCCTTTTCTTATAATTAAACTCATATAGTGGTTTTATTATATATTTGGTACACATGGATTTATACTTCTTCATTATTGATATTGTGTTATTGAATTTATTTATTTAATTTTTATTTTTAATTGTATAATATTTTCCATGAAAATGATCATGATGGTCCATTATATCATAAATAATTTACTAGATAGTCATGGAATATTGTGATAATCATTTTATTTAGTTCCATATAAAATGGTTGTGAGTAATGGATGTTTGATTTAGTTGTTGTTGAAATGTATTAGTATGTGTTTTTTATTGCCCTGATATCTAGTCATAATTATGACTATGCTTAAGCCTTATTCAAATGTATATTCTTATATATATTATTGTATATTGCTGTAAGATGAATAGTCCAATATTTTTATGGTTTTTGAATTTGGAAATTATATCAAGCTCATCTTATACATTCATTTTCATTATGTGTATGGAATGTATTTTGGGTTATAAGAATTTGATGTATTAAGTGAATTGTTTTGAATAGTTACTTCTGAGTAATAAGGCATTCTTAATTTAAATGATATTGGATGATTTTTATGGATTTTTAAATGGTACTTATTTATTTTTATTCCTCTTAAAAAATTGTAGTATATCATTTATAGTCTTTATTAAATTTGATATTTTTAACTCAAGTGAGATACTTGGTTTGATTCCACTATGTTATTATTATATTTCTATATATATGTTACCTTATTTTAGTTATAATATACATTCAGGGGATTCAAATAACATAGTAACAAATTGTAAATGGTGTTTTACATAAAATGTTTATAAGTCATGGAATTGTGAATGTACGTCAGTTCACTATGTTTTATATATATATATATATATATATATATATATATATATATATGTATGTATGTATGTATATATATATATATATATGTATATATATATATATATATGTATGTATATATATATATATATATATGTATGTATGTATATATATATATATATATATGTATATATATATATGTATATATGTATATATATATATGTATATATATATATATGTATATATATATTCAATTTAGTAATATCATGAGATATTAACCCATGGTTTCTAGACTAATTCAAATTAGCTTATAAATATTTATGAGAATTGGTAATCAAATACTTGTGTGAACTTATTTCCTTATGAAATCTTAATGAAAATCTTGTATCATCTAAAATGCAGTAGATCAATTCTACTCAATTCTTGACTATACCTAAATGTTTTAGGTTGAAATTATTTCTGAATTCATTGGGTATAAATAATTTATAGTTTATGATATGAATTAGTATAATACAAAGGTGAAAGTGTATTGTTTTGTCTACTAGTCTTATTCTACATGCTTTAAATGTTTGAAAATTTATATTAGATGGGTAACCTATTAGCGTACTTGTAGTTCTTCTCTTAGATATTTTATTTTATAGATTAGTTTCAACAAGGATAATTCAAATATAAAATTATTAGTTTTCTTTAATTAGACATCATCTAACATTTTAAAAATTAAATGAATTTTCATTAAAGTACTATCAAATTATTAGTTTTCTCTAAATACACATCATCTAATATTTTAAAAAGAAAATGAATTTTCATTAAAGTACTAATTATTGGTCCTTCTTTATCAATCATGAATTACAAAGATGCACTTGTAGTTACATTTATAACTTGATTTTAATGTTTCATTAAATACTTTACTTAGGTTTCATGTTTATATGATATTTAGTGAGCATTGTGAGAAAGGTATTTATGCTTTACCCTTATGAAGCACTTATGAGTTAAACTAACTTTATTATATAATATTAAACTTATTGATATTAAGAGTAACTTTATTTGGGTTCCACTCTTTTATGATTTTAATGGTAATATATGTCTATCAGTTGATAACACTACCTCAAGGGATGCTTCACTATGACATAATGTAAATTTGATAATGGTGTCCAAGTTTTCAGCTTAACATGCATGGTTATTAAATATTTGTTTTCTATAAATTATGTCTTTGTTAATGTTACCATTTAGGGGCAATCAGATTTACTAATCTTTCAATTTCTAATTTTACATAACTTTTGCCAATGATAAAGTAAATTATGGATGTTAGAATAGGTTGAATGATGAACCAATTAAGTAATAATATTTTAAGAGGATTTAAATTGATTTTTAAGACATGATGAACATCATATAAGAGATTTATGAAACTATAATATCTCAAAAATTATGATAGTCACCTTCACATTGGAAAGAAACATGGTTTAAAATTATTAAGCTAGTTTTTATTATTTTCCATACCTTTTTTATTTGGCACTCTTGGATGTAAATAAATAAGAACCTAAATATGATATTTATAAATGAGTTACAAATAAGAATAAACTAGTAATCCTAATTTAATTTCAAAATTTATTTTTTGATTGTGATGATCTATTAAGCATGTAATAATGCAATGATCCCAATTATTGAGTATGCTCATATCAATTGGATAGAATTATATGCAGTCAAATGAATAGAATTTATTATGAAATAATGGTTTAATGATAAACATGGTGTGGTGTGAATATATATTTATTATGTTATTCATAGTAAATTAGGCTTAAATTGACTAAATAATTCTAGTATTATGTTAGAGATCTTGAGTTTTGTAATGATACACCATGGTTTAAAAAGGGGATGTCATAACTTGTTTTATTAATGGTTGTAATATTGTTATAAGTTTACTTATTTGGGTGAAATTATGATTCATTTTTAATAGGATGTCTAACTTATAGTACGTTAATTATCCACTTTTGAATTTTAGCACACCCTTAATAATTCCTTCAAACCATAACATGTTGGAAAATAATTTATACAAAGTAGGAACCCATTATGATTGAGTTTATTAATTTGATCTTATTCTAAAGATGACTTATGCATGTGTATTGGGTTTATTATAAATAGGTGTATGATAATAAACTTATACATATTAACCTTAATTTATTTCAAGGGATATGGAACACTTTTTTATAAGTTCCACTTGAGATGACCTGATTATAAGCAATTTGTACTTTTTAATATTCATATGATTTGTTTATGAACAATTTGAAATATTAACTTGAACTTGGTAGTCACTCAACTCTCTTAATTGGAAGAAAAACTAATTTGGATTATTTCTAAAAAATTGAGTTCAATTAATTGGTATTAGAGTAGTAGTTTATGCTTTATGGAATGCTTAGAGAGAATTTATGATTTAATACCTTACCCTAACATTGAAATCTTTAATTTCTTAGGATGGTTTGAATGAGATATACATGAAGTTTCAAATTCAATGTTATTCCAAGTAATATCAATCCTATAGTGGGTAGAGGTAGTAACCAGGGTATAAGTCATGGTGATTTTAACATTAATAATCATAATGACCCTTCTCTCATTAAAAAAATAATTGGAAATGATGCAATTCCTAATACTAACATAGCTAAGGATAACTCAAATGATAAAAATGAATAATTATTGAATGAAATTTTAATATCCCTAAATTTAATCCAAAGTAAAATGGAAACCCATGAATGCAAGCTTAGAAATCTTAAGGGTTTTCTATAATAAGAACTATATGGGTTAGATAATCAGAAAGTGTACGAGAAAGTGCTCCAAAAAAAAAACCTTGATGGTAATATATCCAATTATTAAGGAGATTAAAAATCTTCCCATACCTACTTTGTATGGTGAAGAAACTAGTGATGTAGCTAGTGATTGGTTAGTTCACTTACAAAAGTATCTTAATATACACAATATGCCTTCAAATGTGAAAACTAAGGTGGCATCATATCAAATTTTTATTATTTTTTTAATTATGGAATCAGCTCTATTCCTTATAAGGATATCAACCCATGAATCTCACTTTGGAGATTTTTTTGAAAGAGGTACCTGATTTCCAATTTCAAAGAAAAAAATTATTAATTTTCATCTATTAAAATAACAAAATATTGTAATAAATGAATATGAGAATAAATATATAAATTTGTTACATCACGTAAATTAAATTCATGGTGAAGATACTAAAGTGACCAAGTTTAAACTTGGAGTGAGGGAAATATTTATGCATGATGTCAATATGATAAATACTAAAACCTTGGTGGCTACCATAGAATATGATCATAGGGAAAAGGTGAAGGAAAAATCTTGATAAAAGGCAAGGGAATATTTTTAAAATAATAGGTTGTAGAGTAAATATAAAAATTTCTCCCCCACTCCTAAATGTTTCAATAAATTAGATCTAAATAGATGATTTACTATAATTACTAGTGGATTTTCCAAGTTCCAATGGAAGAATAAGAATTTTAAGGCCAAAACTCACCTAAATGTTGATCAAATAACATAACTCAAAGAAAAGGTAACTAATGTGGGCCACCATTAGGGGATAATTATGTTTATAATGCACCTAATATAACTTTCCAATGTTTGGATTATGGTGACAACCAATAATAAAAGGACTATCCTAAGATCAAAATTGGAAAATTATCCAACCACAGAGTCTATGCAATAGTGGATGATCAAAATCTTAATTTTATGCAAATGCAATTGAAACCAAAGGTATATTATCTAGTCTCAATATTTATATTTTAATTGATTTAAGGATTATATATAATTTTTTTATACCTATTGTAGTAATCAAGTATAGCTTCAAACATGTTACAGTAAGAGAATGTTGGGAGGTTCAGTTTAGTACAAGAAAAAAGGTGTTGATTTGTCAATGTTTAGAACTTGATGATCTAGACTTAGTTATCTTTAAAACCAAATTAAACCTATTTATATCTCCTTTGGGATATTATTATTTAATATTTTGAATATATTTGTTGTAGACTCACAAATAAATGCTCGATTTCTTTCTCAAAAGAGTTCATAACAAAGTTGATTTTTGTAAAATCATGTTAGTGTAATGCATTCAAAGGCCTAGGGAATGAAAAATGCTTTCAACCTTGTATCTAAAAAATGTAGTTAATTAATGTTTCCATCTATATGAATTTAAAATTCATAAATCATATAAAAATAGGAAGACACTTTTCAATATTTTCCTCTCTTGAGGGATTTTAAGGATGTGTTTCCTAAAAAACTAGTTGGAGTTCCACTAAAAAAGGAATTTAATTTTTAAATCAATTTAATATAGAGGTTGTATCTACCTCTAAGGATCCATATAAAATTAATACATTTTATTTAAAATAATTGAAGGTTTATCTTTAATAAATTTAAGAAAATGGAAGTATAAAGTCAAGCATATCTACTTGGGGTGCTTTGGTTATCTTCATGAATAAGGATGGAACCTTGATGTTGTTTGTGGACTATTGGATGTTTAACAAAGTGACAATCAATAATCATTATCCATTCCCAAGGAAAGATTTTTGTTTTGATAAAATTAAGGGACAATCCATCTTATCCAAAATTAATTTATGATCAAACTATAATCATCTGAGAATCAAGGAGAAAGACATTCATAAAACTACTTTAGGACACACTATGGTCATTATGAATTCATTGTGATGCCTTTAGGGATAAATAATGCACCATATACATTCATTAAACCAATTTATATATATTTAACCTTATTTGGATATATATTACAATGTTTTTATTAGTAAACATATTTATTCCATCATCCACATGTTAGTTAATTAATTAAATAGAGAAGAAGAGCCTTGAACCCCTTGTCTAGTCTACTCTAATATGAAAATGAGTAAAACTCTAACTATAGTTATTATAATGGATGTAATGACCATACACAAAAACATAAGTAATTTAATCCCATATCTCACATTGATATGCATTAGAGAGGGCAAGGTGAATGTGGGTTTAGGCCATTGGATCCCTCTACTACATTCACGATATAGATCTAGGAACTCACTAGAATATAAAACCCTAATGAACAACATTTTAGAGATTATTTAGAAAATTTTGTACTAGTTTCTCTTGGTTATATTATTATTTACTCTAAAATGAATCAAAACATGAACAACACTTTAAATTAGTTTTGTAGAGGCTAATACAACATAAGTTGTACAATAAGTTGTCTAAATGTGTCTTATTTTAGCATGAGTTTCATTCTCTTGGGTGCATAATTTATAAATATGGTATTATTATTGATCTAGACAAGATTAAAGCAATATAAGAGTGTCCTGATCCTACTAATATACATGGAATATGTAGATTCATGGGATTAGATGGTTATTACCACAAATTTATTGAAATGTTTTCCACCATATCCAACCCCATCACTTTCTTGCATTGTAAAGGAAATATTTTTTTTTGGTCACACCTATGCGAATAATATTTTTATAAAATTAAAGTGATATTGAATATAACACCAATACTTATCTTACCTAAACTAAATGGTAGTTTTAAGGTCTATGAATATGCTTCCAAAGAAGCTTTGGGTGGAATTTTGACCCAATATGGAAAAATGGTGGCTTATGGGTCACAAAAACTCAAATGTCATGAAAATAAATATATTACACATTATATGGAGCTCAATTCCATAATGCAAGCCTTCAATCAATGGAAACACTTTTCGCTATGAGAACATTTCAAGGTCAAAATTGATCATGTAGTTTTGAACATCTATTTTCATAAAAGGACTTGGATGCACACTAGCGTAGATGGATGAAATTTATATATACCATTTATATGGACATTTCATAAGTCAAGAGAAAGTAAAATCATGTTTTTGATGAATTGAACTAACATACATATATTTCTATCACTTCTATAATCAGTCTGATTTTAGAAGTGTTGTATTAGAATAATAAATTTTGAATAAGTATTACCATGAGATAAGAAAAATTTGGGTTGATGATCCTATAATAAAGTCATTTTATATATTATAAGTTGAATATGATAACATGATTAGGAACAAAAATAGAATTTATATACCTGAATATTAGAACTTGTGTAGTCAAGTTTTAAAATAAGTACACATAAAATTTCATTATGCTCATCTCAGAGTCATGAAGATGATACAAGATAAAAAGATAATACTTATGGCATGTAATGAAACATGGTGTGATATAATTAGTTTCTAAATGTCTAGAATGTCAGTAAATAATGGTTGAGCATTTCCATCTTATGGGGTTTTTTACCCACATTAAGTTCCAAAAGAGATAAGTGGGTTGTAATATCCCTTGAGTTTATCTATGTGATGCTTAAATATTTAAGGGAAAATGATAAAATTATAATTTTTATTGATAAATTAACCAAATTTGGTTATTCATTACTGTAAATTTAATATATTTTGCATTTCTTTTGAAAGGTTTATAAAATAAGTTATTCATATGCATGTCATGCCAAAATTAAATATTTTAGAATGGGATAAACTATTCACATCAAGGTTGTAGTGAAATTTGATTGTAGCCTTCAAAACCCACTTGAAATTTATGTCTATGTACCACTAAGAAATGGATGGTCAATCTAAAATATTGAAGTACGTAGTAGAAGACATGTTGTGAATGTATGTCATAGATCAATAGTCAAAGTGGGAAAATTTTATTCATTTGATTTACTTTACTAAAAATAATACTTATCATTATATGATTAAGATCATTCCTTTTGAATCCCTATATGGGTGAAAGTGTAGAACTACTCTTGTTTGGGACTACATAGAAAATATTGTTTTTTTGGCCTGATATACTTTAAGATTATGATAAACACTTACCAAAAATAGTATAATAATACCTAAGATAGGTAAAAGAGATATGCAGATCAAAAAATATCACCTCATGAATTATATTTGGGTGATAAAATTTTATAAGTGTTGGAAATCAAAAAAATTCAATTAAATTTGAAAAATCATCTAAGTCAACTCTATGATTTTTTGAATCTTTGACACCATTGAAAATATCAATCTTGTAGCCTATTGGCTAATCCTTCCTCCTTATTTATCTAGGATAAATGGTGTATTTCATGTTTATTTTCTTAGAAAATACATATCTAATCCTACTCAAATTTTTGATTGGAAAAATATTAGGTTATTAGAGATAATATTTAATTGGTACCTCTAAAGATCTTGTACCATAAAAACATTAAGTTATGAAACAAGGAATTTTGTTGGAGCCATATAATGAGAGAAGTGATATGTGGGATGATGAAGGTATTTTTAGGTATCACTGTTATCAATTATTTGAGTTTTCATTAGGATGACTCATTTTTTAGATTAATAAGATGTCATGATCACATTTGGTAACATTAAAAAAAACTATTATTATTATTTGTTGTGGACATGGCATAACATTTACATGTTTTGATTATGATATCATAGCATTGAATTCTTCAGATATTTGAATTACAATCATTTTATTATGTATTAGAAATGGATATGTTGTATTTAGTGATTACTTAGTTGATTATTTTTAGTTATATTTACTTGAATATTATTTCATGGATAGTATAGATGTCATATTTTCTTTGATTCATGCACATTTTTATAATTTGACCATAACTATTAGATAAAATAAGGTGAGGATGAAAGAGAAAATAGTGTAGAATTTTTATTCTAGAGATGGGAGGGAAGAGGGCAAGTTGTAGACTAAAGACAATCCCATATAGGAGGTACCAAATTGTTTATCTATTTTAGGATAGGGTCCACCTATCATATCTAAAGGCAAAGATGTTTATTATCCAGGTGGGAAGAAATTGATATCATGGGTAGACATGGTGTCTAAAGAGTAACAAAAAAACAAAATTGTTGAATACTCCCCATTAGTCCCCATATACAAAAGTAATGAGGTATGTCTATATGTGCCTAATATAGTCATCAAGAAAGTTGACTCCTCATTGTCAAACTCTCTTTTGGACAAATTTAGTAAATTTAGACTTAACATAGATTCCTTAAGGAAATGGAAAAATTTTAAATTGAATCCTAAGGGATAGATTTATATCATCCCCATGACTAATTTTTTTTCTTGATAAATTTGTATAATTCATAGGACTATATCAAGATCCTAATGAGTGGCCCATGGCTTATGGAAAAATATAATATCTATCTTTGTAAGTAGAAAGAAAGATTCTGTATAGATAATGCATTTATGGAAGATATCCTTATTTGGGTTAATTTTCTAGAATTACATTTGTAATTTTGGGATACAAAGGTTATTTTAGGGATTGTAAAATCTCCTGGCCAACCTATTTGCATAGATCCCATTAATAGGTCTAGACCAAGACTTATTTATGTGAGATTTTATATTTTCATCCTAGAAAATAAACCCTTAATCCATTCTATTAGGATAAGATCTAAATATGGTGTTTGGAACCAAAGAATTATGTTTGAAAGAGACTCAAATATCTATAAAACTTGTAATGTTTTTAACCACTCCTTGAAAGAATATCCTCTCTCCAAGAGGCCTTTCTAACTTCCCACTCCCCATTGGGTAAAGAAACCTCCTACTTCAAACCCTTACTCTCTCCCCCCATGCATCCCATCATAATCTTACTCCCCTTATCCTAGGAGATAGATTGTTAGAAACTACTATAGCTAAGGTTTTTAATCCCCTGAATGTTCTTAATCCAATCAGACATACCCCAAATATGTATTCCCCCTTATATATCCACTCTAATCCCATATTTTTAGATATAACCAAAGTGGTTATTCCAATTAAACCACAATTGGTCAAGGACCCTTTAACCCATTCCTCTCTTGTAGAAAAATTTGTAGAGGTAGATTTTGATTATCCTATTTCAACTCTAGTTAAATCTCAAGAAAAAAGGAGTCTCACTCTAAGGTTCAAGATGTTCTGAAATCTCCTCTCTTTTGAATCTTTACCTTTATGAGGGGATTCGATTCTACAAGAATGTTAACCTTCAAAGATATTGTTAACTCCAAATAATAAAGAAGGGTTATTTAAGAAAAAATTATCCAAATCTAGGCCAATTTCTTCATCAATCAAGAATGAGAATAGTGAGAAAAACAAGTAAAATTTAAAGGATCAATGGATGAAGGTGCAAACCTAACATGGGTAGAAAAGAAGTAGAAGTTAGATAAGGTGAAAAATATAGTCGTAGACTATCTAATATGAATTCTAGAAGACATAAAATATATAAATGATTTTTAAAGAGTACTCAAATGACCCTCAGATAATTCCCAAGCATAAAAAAATGAAGATTATATTATGACACATAAGGGGTTTAAATAATCCTGAGAATTAGAGATTGGTCAAAAATATTTTTTATAAACACAAAGCTTATATTTTTGATTCTCCAAAAAACTAAGATGCTTGAGGACAAAATTTTGAAAAATAATGATAAAATTTGGGGTAGTCAAAAGTTTAAGAAATATTTCTAGAGGTGCTTCAGGTGGTATGACTATACTTTGTAATCCCCTAACTCTAGAGGGATTAAAAATATTAAAATATGACTCACATATTATTGTTATTTTTAAATATGCTCATAATAAAATGAAGTGTATCCTTACAAATATCTATTCTTCTAATTCTATAAATGATAGAAAAATATTTGGGTAGACCTGGCTGAGATTAGGAAGTCTATTAAAGATATGAATTGGATAGTGGTTGATGACTTCAATTCTCCTCTTTCTCTAATGGAAAAAATGAGAAATATATTATCTTAATGATAGTATGATGGGTTTCAGTGACTTCATAGTTGAGGTAAGTCTCATCAATGTGGAATTAAAAGGTAATTTTTACACCTAGTCAAATCAGAGATTGGGAGAAAATCTTATCCAAGTTTGACTCAAAATGTTCTTGGTTTCTATGCATTAGGATAATAAATTCAATAATTCTCTTTCCTCTCTTCCTTGGATTGGTTATAACCAACATCCATTTTTCTTCATAGGAGAAAAAAATACCAAACCTAAGTGTATTCTATTCATATTTCAAAAAAAGTGGTTAAACCACTTGTCTATTTTTTATTCTTTAAAGGAGTGGTGGTAGTTTCTAGTTCAGGGATCAAATATGGTTATCCTAGATATGAAACTAAAAAATGTTAATTAAAAGATTAAGATTTGGAGTAAGGAAGTATTCAGGAATATTTTTACCCAAAAGAATAAAATTGAGAAAGATTATGGAGAATCGAGGAGGAGATCAATGTTTCTGGCTCAACCCCTCTTCTCAACATAAAAAATGGAGCTCCTAAGTTTGTTTCACAATTTGGAAGCCAAAAAATAAATATATTGGCTCCAAAAATCTATGAAAACATCGCTCAAGGAAGGTGATAATAATACTAAGTAATTCCATCATTTAGCTTCCAAAAATTGCTAGCACATAAGAATTTCATATACCAAGGGAGAAGATAGGGTTATTTACAAAGAGTAAAAAGATATTGAATTTCAAATTATTAATTTCTATATGAATATTTCAGATCTCATCCCCTCTCAAGATTTTTAGTTAGAGGAATAGGTTCTAAATATTATTTAGGGGGCCATATATCAAGAATATAATGCCTATATTATTTCTCTGACTTCTAATGATGACATTAGATCTATTATTTTCTCTTTGGAAGGAGATAAAGCCCCAAGTTTGGATGGGTTCCCCCTTTCTTCTTCCATGTTTTTTGGGATATTATATATAATTAAGTTTTCTAGTGGTGATGGAAAATTATAAATAAGGGACAATGCTTCAATAATTTAAAAACACTTTTTTGGTTATGATTCTATATAAATATGGAGTAAGTCAATAGAAGGATTTTAGAACTATTAGCCTCTATTCCATGTTCTATAAGATCTGCACCAAAGGTCTGGCCTTAAGAATTCAAATGCTTCTTGTTAAGCTAATAGTGGAAAAAAAGAGGCATTTTTTTTATTAGACACATATTAGATGGTATCATTATTACACACAAAACTATCCACTCAATTTTTAGTTTTTCTAGACAAGGAATGTTACTTAAGCTTGATATGAACAAAGCCTATAATAAGGTATCATGGCTCTTTCTAAACAAAGTTATATAAAATTTTGGGTTCAAATAGGTGGTACATAATATAATTTCATCTTAAATTTCTTATCCCATGTATTTAGTCATCATAAATGGGGTTCCTAAAGGTTTATTTCTATTGGATAGAGGTCTTCATCAAGGAGACCCTTTATCACCCTACCTTTTTATCTTGATGTTTGAAATGCTAAGAAGAATCAGCAAAACTACCAGATATTCTAGAATTATCAAGGGTATTAAGGTGGACCCTAATACTAGAATAATAACCCATCAATAATTTTTTGATGATACTTTGATGATGGGAGAAGCCTCAGTGTTAGAAGCTAAATGCTTCAGGAAAATTTCTAATATCTATAAGGTAGTGTCGAGACAAGGTGTTAACTTTTCAAAGAGTTCTTTATTTTTAATCAATAATCTAGCTATCTTATAGGTGAAGATTTATGGTATTCTTCGATGCTTAATAAAAAGTATCCCTTCCTTAGATCTAGGTATCCCTTTATTTGAATGAAAAATGAAATCCAAATTTTGGAATCCACTCATTGACAGGATCCAAAAAAGGTTGGTAGGATAGAAAGGGAATCTTTTATCTCAAGCTGGTAAATTTTAATTACTCAAAAGTTCCTTATAGAGTATCCCAATCTATTTTATGTCCTTATTTATAATTTTAGGTAAATTTTTGGATCAATTTGAGAAATTATAGAATAAATTTCTCTAAAGGGATGGTGAAAGATAGTTTCATGTTTCCCATTATCTCTTGGGAAAAAGCATGATTTCCCAAAGGGAAATGGAGCTTGGGCCTCAAGAGGGTGAAATCTATGAACCAATCTATTTTTGTCAAAAAATACTAAGGTTTTTTTTAGCAGTGAATATTCGTTAATTCACAAATATTCCATTTTTAGGATTTTGGTTTTGGCAATTTTTAGGGTCAACAGATGTGACTAAATCACTAAAATTTTGAAGATATTTTTTTATGAGGTTGGCTCATCAACCATTTACAATGATATATAATATTAAACTTAAATTCACTAGATATATATAGTATATCCCTTAAGGGTCTGACCTATAATAACCAAGGGAACAAGCAAAACTACAACTAGAGGAGCATAGAACCAAACAACAATAGCGAATGAAGAAAATAAATGATAGTACCAAAAAATAAGACAAACTATTTCACTAAATAAAAATCCAAATGCCTAAGATGAATGATACAAATAAATAACACAACCTAATGACATAATCAAGTGACACAATTGAATGACCCAGCTGAATGACCCAGTTAAATGACCCAACCAAATGACCTAGAAAAAACCCAATTGAATGACCTAACCAAATGACATAGTTGAATGACATAGCCAAATGACAATTTTAAATGGTAGCATTAAATGGTAAAGATGAATGTTATATCTATAATTTAGTGATGAACTACAAGCTGGGTGGCATAGATGAATGGTAAAACTAAATGATAGTTCTAAGTGGGTAAATTGGTGAACCAAATGTAAAACCCTTCTATCAGATGATAGTAATGAACGAAAGTATCAAATGGCATAGCCAAAAATAATAGGCCATCATTGCATCTGGTTGGAAAGGTAAAAGGATAGGCTAATCATTAGGGAAATCATTCATATTATCTTACTTTAAAGACCAAAATAAAAGGTCCACACAATCACAATGCACTCAAAATCTAAGTATTTATTGTTTTTTAGTTTTTCATAAATTTGACTTCAACTGTTCAATAATATTAAAACAATTTTACATGCAAAAATTTCCACTATTATCTCACAAGATAGAATCAAGCAAAATAACATATCACCCCCTAAATTTTTTTTTATGATGACATGCCACCACTCGAAGATGCTCCTTTGGTTTTTGATGAAAATGATAATGAAACTGAAGGGGTAGAAGATATTGGACCATCTTAACAAACACAAATTATAGTTAAAACTTCCACTCAAAAATATTCCCAAAGGAAGAGAAGTAGATGGACAATTAGAAGGTCCTTTAAGGTAGACTGGGTGACAAAATATCCCTTCGTAAAACCTCTAGAGCCTAAAAATTTTAAGATACTCCAAAAAAATTAAAATATATAATATGTAGCTAGAAAATAGGAAAAGAACACAAAACGCAATTGAAATTAGATATGATTGAGAAACATTGTGAAAAGTATATGAGATAGTGAATCACCTAGATTAAGTGATAACAACAACACATAGGTGGAAAACTGTATAATAAATCATTTATGTAAGATATGCAAAAGAGAATTAAAATGATAAAAAAATGTCAAACACATATTGTGGAGAAAGGGGGAACAATTGAAGCAAATTTTGAAAAAGTCAAGAAATCCCATCTAAAGGCAAAATACATACAATTCTCTACTATATACCATATTATAAAAAAAAGGTACACCTATTTCTTATTTTTTAGATTATAAGATTTTGTTTCAACATAATATCTTTTTAGATATTCCACAATCACATTGGTCAGATATTATTACTTTGGAAATGGAAAAATGTCTAGCAATTGTTGAGATTGAATATTTAAATAAAGTATTTAGAAATCACTATCTATCTTACTATCTATTTATGAGGTCACACCAATTGACAACATAACCTAGGTTTGCATTGATGTGTCTAATTTTGAGAACTATTCAAGGCAACCTCATCTACCAATAGTTCAAAAAATGGTAGAAAATCACATTGCAAAAAATATTCACAAATTAATTGTATCAAATTTTAAAGATAAATATTGAATAGATGATTATGTAATAGCTATGAAGCTACTGTGTGTTGGGACTAATATTACATCAGTTATGCAAGGGAATAAAAATGGTTTATGTGTTTAGTTGTAAATAATAGCTACCCCATATATGATTACAATTCACTGCATGGCTCATAGGATGAATCTTGTATACAAAATGGTTAGCAAATTTACTAATTTGGCCAAAGTGGAGGAGCTCATTCATGACCTACATGATTATATGTCAAGTAGTCCACAAAGAATTTTAGAGTTCTAAAAATTTACAATAGGAGTGATAGATGGTAAGAAACTATTGAAAGATGTTGATATAAAGTGTATTTCTATGTACAAACCTACTTGCTGAATTTTTGAACAATATCCATCATTAGTAGGTTTCATGTATAAATATCATTAAAAATTTAACAAGGCAAGAGACTTGTTGTGCCATTTAATAGATTTGGAAACACTATTGATTTTATGTGGAATTTTTCCAATTCTAAATAAAATGGATTGTTTATTGAAACATTCTCAAGAGATGTCCATTTATATTGTGGAATTCATATAGCTTAGAAAATAAGTATGTCAATTTCTAGACATACTATACACTTCAAATGAAATATTTCAAGGCCTTATTTTTAGTATTTGACAATGTTTATCCAATTTATAGAACCTTGATTTATTTGAAGTTGAATATCAATGATCATGTTTGTGTCATTGTTAATGGAAAGGAGATTCCAATCTACACTTTATACAAAATACCTAATCTTGTGGGATATAAATCCAAAGAACTACCCATAATAAGTATTTTATACGACACTAATGTATCTAAAACCCAGATGAAACTAAGTAGATTTTACAAAAAATTATCTTTGGAGATCAGAGATCATTTTCAAATGGATGATTTGTTGGAGGTGATGGTAGTTGTTAATCCATTTTCTAGAACAATAATAATAGTCAAAAGATGGTTACCAGTTTATTTCAAAAATACATGCACTATCTTGTAAATCATTTTTGTAGATATTTAGAGGTGAATAGAATATAAACTATAGGTATTTTGGGAAAGGATTTACTAACACCCTCATCAACATATTTTGGCATTACAATGTTTGAAAAATATTATCTTCTATGGGAACCAATATAGAATGGTTGAATTATAAGACTGTGGAAATAAAAACTCTATCCTAGTAGTATACTATAGAAAAGTCTATGTGAATATTTTTTATCATATGTGCTCTATCAAACTATGATTTTGGGCTCATTGGAAGATGAAAGAGTATTCAAGGCATTATCATTCATAAAGTCAAAACTTTGAAATATATTAGATAGAAATTTAGAAACCTATTTGAGATTATATGTTTATTGTTATGTAGTGAATATGCTTCCATGTGAAAGAGCTATGACAACATGGAGTTATTTGAATGAAATAAGAGGTGTTATTAATACAAAAACAAATAAAGAGGATGTAAATAATGACACTAAATATGGCACTAACATGGTGGATGTAAGTGTCACTATCGATGATTAGGTTTATGGAGAATTCTTTCAACTACTAGAATTTAAGCAATAGAGTTTCTAAATTTGAATTTCACTTGTTTATCAAAAGATGAAATAATTATTATATGTTTTCTAAAATTCATTTCCTTATTTTTTGCTAAGTTCCAAATGTAAAATAATAATATATTGTCATTGTGTTAGGGGGAACACTATAGGTTAATATGGTTCTTTATGTCTTTGATACATATTTTTTATAGATATATTTTTTTTCTTACATCAGAACAAGTTCTATGATAGGGGAAAATGAGCCCATATTTTTATACCCAGTGTATAATGTGTTTAGACAAAGCTATAGTGTTAGACAATGATGTAATATGATCTTGTCTATCTTATTTTACCTTGTCACAGTATATAGTGTATCCTTATTTTCTAAATCATTTGTCTTCATGTTATTAAAGTCGACTGAAATATAATATAGACTAAAATAGATTAATTTTCAAGTATAAGTTTATAACCCTAGCTATAACTTATATTTTTATCAATTTTTACTTCTATAAAGTATGTAGATTTTCCATACTTGTTTTATGACCTATTATTTAACTTCTTATATAATTTCAATACCTTACAGCTCACATTAGAGTTAACAAACATTTTGGTGAACCTACATTTTAATTCAAACACTACTTGTTCCTTTTTCATTATTGGCTTAGGGTTTCCATTTAATTCTATAAATTCCTATAATTTAATGAACATAGTCCTAAACTTTGATATTTTATGTAATGATGAAATAAATTTCATGATATATATATATATATATATATATATATACATATATATATATATATATATATATGTATGTATGTATGTATGTATGTATGTATGTATGTATGTAACAAACTAAAATAAATCACTTTACAAGTACAAGTTTTTATCAATTTAAAACTTCTATAAAGTATGTAGATTTTTTAGACTTTTTGTATGATCTATTATTTAAATTCCTATATAATTTCAATACCTTATAGTTCACATTAGAGTAAATAAACATTTTGGTGAACCTACATTTTAATTTGAAAACTACTTGTTCTTTTTTCATTTTTGGCTTAGGGTTTCAATTTAATTCTATAAATTCTTATAATTGAATGAACATATTCCTAAACCTTGGATATTTTATGTAGCAATAAAATAAATTTCATGATATATATATATATATATATATATATATATATATATATATATATATATATATATATGTATGTATATAGACACACACACACACACACAATATATGAAATTAATAATATACATCTATATATATATATATACAATATTGTATATTATTGTTTATATATACACTGTATATTATATACTACTATATATAAGAGTATATAATTAATAATACTCCTATATACTCTATATATATGATTATATATGTCATATATAGGTACTAGACATGGCATATATAGTACCTCCCAATAGGGTAGTGTATGTTACCTACTCCTACAGAGTAGATATCCTATATTTAAAATATTTTCCAAATGTTTAGATTCCTTAAAACTGATTCTTTTCAAAATAAATTGATCAAATAAAATATAACCTTTTCACGAATTTGTAAAGACCTTACCTCTTTTTTATACTAACTTTCATATGAATAAAACTTATTTCATGAGTCCTTATCTATCTACACATCCTCATAACATTAAACAATTCATTAACCTATTATATAGTTCATGATCACAATCAATTATGCATATTTTAAACTTTGATGAATCCTCATTATTACTGACTATCACAATACTATACTAAGCACAAACCTCTACCAAAAATGAATGTGATTTTATAATGTCCTCAAATGCATCTCAAATCATGATTTACTCAACAAACAAGCTACGTATAAAAAAGAAGAGATCTTCCATAGAAAACAACTCATTTTTTTATCATAACATGTAATACCTATTATATGTTTCCTTAAATGCACTTATGTGTTTCTTGCTAAGTGATGATTACAAAAGATTAATATATTATCATTGTGTCAGGTGAATGCTTTATAAAATAATATTTTGGCATTAATATATTGATATGTGAGTTTCACAAGTGCATCAAAAATATGAAAAGGGGGCCTAACACCATTCAAGTTTACAACATCATAACATTAAAATTTAAAATTGCAATCTACATGGCTCATCCAGTAATTAAAACTCTATAAATTGATCACCACATATACAAACTTGAAATTGTAATTCATAATTTATATTTTAAAATAAAACATTATTTTCAAATATAGAAAAGTTTAAAATAGATTCGCAGTTACTCATCTAGTTTCTCAACCACTTTTTCATCTTCTTTATCAACCATTTTCTCAACTACTTTCTCAATCACAACATCCTTTGTGCCACTACTATCCTCTAATATCCATACCTTTTCAAGATCCATAGCTGTAACATTAAGACATTCAATATTTTCCCTATCCTTTTTTCTAACATCTCTTACAGAAAGTAGACTTGGATTGGTAACTATCTTCTACTTAAATAAGGCATTATGATCATGTCCTTGCTCTTTAATGATTTCTCATAGTGTGTTGTTTTTTTAATTCAATATAACAAGCTTTTCCTTAAATTGAATAGTAAATTTTAAACTTTTTTATACATTTTTAGATGCACATTGAGGACCTTAACTTATTTTTTCAAGTTGTCATATTTTGCGTACATTTTAAAATGTAATGTAATTAGATGTCAACAAAAATTAAGAATGACATGAAATTTGATTAAAATGAATATATATTACTAAAGCCTTTTCTTTCTCTACATTCATAATAATAATAATGTTGATATCTTTCACCCATTTATTAAAATGTGCTTGGGAGTCTACATTCAAATTCTCTAACATGTTAACCATGATAGTCAACAAATTATCATTGTAAGTATTATAAATAGTAACTAACCTAGATTTAGATTTGGAAAACAAAGCATGAATATTTGTGGGTTCCTATTATACTAATGCAAACAAATTTTCCTTCTTAGAGTGGTTATGATAATGTTCATTTATTTATTTTATCAGGGCCTTCACCCGAATCTCCCATACATGCAAATTTTTCAATTCATCAATCATCCCTCCTAAAAACTAGTACTAATACTATCTACTACCAAATTTATCAATGGAAAAGATGTAAGGGCATCATCATAAATAAAAACATTCTCTATTAGGGTGGGACTATCCAATGAAGTGTTTGAATGTTCTTGTTGAGTAGTCGTATGAACATTTGTTCTTCTCCTTCAATAAAATCATGTGAATTGAAAGAAGTTGCAACATTAGAACCACTATCAAACCCCATATATTCATTGTCAAGATCAATTTTCAGCAAAAAATTCAATCCATGTGCACTTGATAAACCTCCAATAAAGAAAGAGGGGAATTGGGAACCTAATATTTGCAGTGTTGTTCATTTTTGTGGTGTTAATGGAAGAACCTTTGTCCTTCCACAAAATGTGTTCAAGGGTAGAGGCAATGTCATAATCTTCCTCATAGATATAGGATGGCCTAGAAAATGTAATTTATTTGTGAAAATAAATAAATTGAAATTAAAATTTTAGTACTTATATTTAGAGATAGTATATCCTCTAATGTACGCAGTTTATTGTGAGTGATAGCCATAGGGGTGTTTTGAGCTGGTGTATTATGCAAACATTAAGTCTAAAAATCAATAATCAAAATATAAAAAACAAATTATGTAATGTTACATACCTTCCATAGAGGGTCAAGAAGGCACAATAAATGTTACTATTTGTTGTGGTGGTGGTTGTTCAACTATATGAATTACTATCGATTTAACTACAAGAATAAAATAAATATCTAAAATAATGAACTTGAGTTTGGAAAATTAAAATCTCATTTGAAATTTTTAAATATCAAACTTACATTTGGAGAGGAGATCAAAGAAACTCATGGATGTTTCTCAAGTCGATAATAATTCATTGATGGTTTTGTAGACTCTGAATCTATAGATTCTTCAACTGTAGTTGCACACTATCCTTTTGGGGTTGAATGTTTTTTTGAGGAACACATTCTTACCTATTAGTTGTAACAAATAATGATCAAATAGTTATTAATATTTACCTTGGTAACTATTTAATAAATAAACAAATATTAAACCCTAGAATCTAGATCAACAAATGAATAAATAAACTAACTTCTTACTCATCCATAGACAGAGTTTTTCATCATTTTTAGATCCAAGAAATAGTGGAATTGGGATTGGTAGATAAATAATTTAATTCAAGCCTTATTCTAGAGGAAATAAAAGAGCACCAATCAAATTTATATTTGAAAATAGTATGAATAATGTAAAATAGTGCTCAATATGGAATATTTATTTCTCTTCCCTAGAAAACTATTCTAACTTAGAAAAATTGAACCATTGATTTTTAAAAAGGGTGACTAATGTCTTTGATTTGGATGCCCATCTTCTAATTATCTCAAATGAAAGACAAAAAGAGGATTTTAGATTGAAAATGTTAAAACTTGAATTTTGAATATAAAAACAAATTTATAAGTACATACCATTTTGGCTGATGTGCAAATCAAATTTTTTAGCCAAGAAATTTCTATCTTCATATTTTAATATTGATTTAAAACTCATAGGGGTTACATTGTGAAATGGAAGACCTATGAGATTGTTAATATATTGTGGCAAAGTACCAAATGAAATCATCCTATAATCCACTTGCAAAGCGAAGATCTTTTCATTTTGGTCATATGAATACATGAGCATTTTTAAGAGGTTAGTGTTGAGTTTGTATTATAGCATCTAAAGTAGGCCACTAAAGATGCATTCCTAAACGCAATCATTGTATGCATCTAGTTATTGTATGAGCTTCAAAATATCTAGGAATAGGAGTTTTTTGAAAATTATTTTTCTTTCTATGGCTGTAAAATGAATTATTTCTTGAGGGGGATGAGAAATAAGTTCTAAAAATGTTATAAATGAGGGTAAAGGTGAGTATTTATAAAGTAGGGGAGGTGACCAGGAAACCAAATAGTAGAATAGATGCACATGTCACCCACTAGTGTGCCAGTTGGTCAAATCATCTAGCCCCATTGCCTAAAAAAATCATTCAACCCAGCCATATGGCTTAGCTATTTGCCTCAATCATTTGGCTCAACCGTCTATCTCAACCATTCAGTCTAGCCATTTGGCTCAATCATTCAGCTCAATCATTCACCTATAAAAATCATCTCAACCATATGGTTCATTCTTTTAGTTCACATGTTTTTTTAACCATTTAGTTAAACTATTCATTTAAACCATTCATCATCACCCTTAGAGGATTTATCATGCCCATGAATCAAATTTTCCTAGATTCACTAGATATTTCTAATAGGTTTTCTAGTAGAGCCTCTTAAAATTAACCCTACAAGGTTGGAGGGTGCTAAAGGAAGACAACAAATGGATGAGAATAATTAAATCTAAATATGTGAATTCTAGGGAAGGTTCCTTTTTCCTTTCAAAAGAATGTCCTAAAAATGGGTCCAATTTTTGGAAAGACATTTTTAAAGGAAAGGATATCCTTAAAAGAGGCTTAAAATAAAAATTAGGAAGAGGAGATAGAGTGTATTTTTAGGATGATCCTTGGACTAATCAGATTCCACTAGGCTCCTCTCAATATTTAGTGGGGCTTAGAGGTCATTTCAAGGAGGTCATTGGCCAAAAAGTGCATGAATAATAGAAAGAAGTAGATGGAAACAAAAATTGGAAGTCCTTCCATAAATAAGGAACAAATCAACAAGAAATTCTCTTTCTCCAAAAGTTAAAAAACTTACTCATATTATTATATTCTCCAAAAATGATGAATTTATCTAGAAGGACAATCCTAGTGGTTTCTTCTCAATCAAATCAAGATATAAATTTCTATGGGACCAAAAAGGATGGGAAGAAAAATGGAATATTTTGTGAATAATAATTTTAACACCCAAAGTAAATGTTTTTTATTGGTTGGCTACCCAAAATAAAATTCTCACAGTGGATAATTAAATGAAAAGGGGTAATACTACTCCTAACATGTGTGTTCTCTATAAAAAAGAGGCTAAATCATTTGATTATTTCTTCCTTTTCTACCTTTTTTCCTCCTCTATTCTTCATTATTTTTTCATTTTATCTAATTCCTCTTCAATCTTCTTTAATTATATCTGAGACTTGATATTTCAATGAAAGGCCCCTTGGGAATACACCCCATTAAGATTTTGGTGGGATTTAGCTCTTTCCCATATTTTTTAGGGAATATGGAAGTCTAAAATTCTAGTATTTTTGATATCTTGAATCCCTATCCCAATTCCACATTTAAGAGGATAATGGTGTCTATTAAGGAGAACTGGTCATCATTTGATTATTCATTCTATAATCCCCCTCCCTTTTATATTTCCTAGGTTATTCAATAATTTAAATTAGTGATACCTTCTCAAGCTCAAAACTAGATTGTTGATAGATCATCAATAGGGTAGACTCACCATCAATATTTATGGTACAAGCTAAATTTTGATGAAGCATTGAAAGGGAACCCTACTCTTGCAAGAGGTGGTGGGGTAATTGAAGATTCCAATGGTAATATTTTGGAATCATATATGCGTCCTTTAGGGATTCAAATTTATCATATGGGATAAGCCTCAATAGCTTGGAGTGGGATTGATTTGGATGCTAATATGGGAGTGGAGAGCCTTCAGGTAGAATGGGATTCACTTAATATTATCAAGTGCCTAAAGGGTAATTCCCAACCTTCACGGTCTATTTATAGCATAATGGGCAATGCTAAATCCATTTAAAAAAATTTCAAAGGATTAACCATCATCCACTTCTATATGTAATGCATTAAGGGTTCTCATAAGTTGGATAATATAGGGGTTACAAGCGGTTCTCTTAGGCATTGGTATGGTGACATGGACATTCCTAATGATGCCATGCTTATCATTCAACATGAAAAATCCCAATTAAATGTATGTTTTAATGATTATAAATATTGATAAACCCAAGATATGTGTGAATATTCATAAATTTATGTGCTTTGAAATCATGATATTCTCACATCTTAAGGTTACACATGAGTGGAAAAGCTTGATTTTAATAGTAATTGTTGACCAAATTTGACTTTTAGGTCAAATTAGGGTACCCCTAGGTAAAAAATGATTTTTAGGTGTTTTAGGGGTCTAATAAAAATTTGAAAAGGTGTTTTATAGATTAATTAATGTCATTTAATGTTATACTAGCCTTGGTCCTTAGTCATTTTAGTCATTTTGAATCATTTTGAGGTCAAAAAGGTGCATTTAATGAGTTGTAAGGATTTTATGGGAAGTGTGAAGCTTTAAAAATGTGATGTCATGTCCCATGTTTCTATAGATGTCCTAATAAACTGACATAACTAAAAATTGGTAGGCTCTTCAATAGAAAGGGAAATTTCCTTAAGAAAGAAAGAGATTTTGGCACTTATATAACTCATTGGGAAGTGTGCCACATGGTAAAATCTCATAGAAAATACCTTAATATTATTCACACTCATATTAGTGCTTAACATGATTTAAAAGTGTCAAAAAGGGACAAAAACTATTCTACTCCATCTTTGATTTTTTATACATACATAAGTGACCTTCAAGTTTTTTCTTGATACGAATAGTTGAAGAGGTTTTAAGTTAAATTATTTTGGGAAGTTATATTAAAATTAGACATCTTCATTTCCATATAAATATTTTGAATAAGAGCAGATTGTGCTTCATAAACCATCCTCATGAAGTTGACTATACTTTTTTGGTACCTATTTCATACACCCTATAGGGTTTGATACATTTTGGTCAAATCCATATAAAAAAATTGTGGATGTTGACCATATAAGATGATCAACACCTCCTCAGATGGTTTCCATTGTTATTTTAATGTTTCACTATGTTTCGATTAGGAAATTTGTCTCATGTTGTAAGAAGGTACCACCATGTGTAGTCTCAGTCAATTTTCCACTTGTAGAAGGTTGAATTCCCTATAGGGGATTTCATGTTAATAAGATATGGAGTTTTTACATGTTTTGATTCTATATTTGTCACCTTTCATTCATGTTTATTTTTATAGCATCATGCTTGAATCTAACTTTCAGTCCATGATCACACTTAGTTAGCTCCTATCTACTCTTTAACCCTAGTCATGAATTGTAAAGGTCCTGAGGATGTCCACAAAGGTGTGATAAATATTTTGAAATATTTTTGTATACTTTAATAGAATTAAATGATGATTAATCTTCCATATGGTACATGAAAAGTGGAATTATAGTCATATGTATGATTTTCAGTTAGGTAGCCATGAACATGCTTAGCCACAGGTGTTTGGAAGAATAAACCATGTGGAAACTAGGAGAATAGTCTATTGAATAAATTTAGAGGTTTTTATCATTAATTTTGAGACATTGGAATGGCCTAAGATTCATTGAATGGTCAAAATAATGTATCCAACTAACTTACTCCTCTTCATTACCTATATAGGAAAATGTGCATCTATAGGTGATCTGAGCAGAGAACTAAAAGTCTTTTGTGATATTGGAACAAGTGATGAGATCCATTTTAAAGTAATATCATGTGATAAATTCAAGTCATAAATTTTTGAAGCAAAAAAATGGATAGGAGGAGATGTAAACCATCCTAAAGGTTCAAATGATAGTGTTCAGGCTTTCTTTCCTCAAAAGATGAAAACATAGTTTTTAGGTGTTTTGATGAAATTTTGTAACAAGGGTATAAGGACTATTGATTTGTAATAATGTGTTTTTTTTAAAGTTACCACATATGATAATATATTTAAAAATTCTAGTGAGTAGTTAAGAAATGGAAGGTAGTTACTAGAAGACTTAAAGTTGCTTACAAATCCACTAAAAATAAATATTAGTGTCTACAGGTCTTGTAGGCACAAGTGACTTAGCATTAAAGGAGAAAAAAATAATGTTTCACACTTTGAATGGAAATTTGAGTTAAATGAAATATATTAATACTAAATTAGAGCTATGTTAGGAATAGTTTCAAGTCTAAAATAGACTAACACTAGGTTCAGTCTATATAATAGCCTAAAATGATGCACCTATAGCCAACATGGAGTTCAAGTCTAAGAAGGGCTTCCTTTGTTTCATACATGGGTGTTTGGGTATTTTTGAGGTTTTTAAAATGATTATAAACTCATTCAAAGGTCTCAAGTATTAAGAAAAAAACATGACATCTTTCAAGCTCAATTATGCCTATAATAAGCACCTACAACCAACTGTAGATGGTTGAGAGCAGATAGTGAACAAATAAACTCAGTTTACTGAGATGTATAAAGAATAAAGTGAGAAAAATAGACATAAAAAATATAAAATGACTCCATGGATTTATAATTAGTATTTTTCTATTATCTACCAAATTTTAATCATGTAGTTATACCTGCAGGTAGGGACCAAAGGAAGGAAACATAGTAAATTGACTGTTATAGGTTAGAACAAGAAGGTAGTACTCATGATGTAGAATGACATTAATGTTAGCATATTATTATATTTACCTTAGGTTATTTACTAAGGTAATTTATTTTTGTTAGTTTCCTTAACCACTTTGGTTAAGAGGTTAGTTGTTTATTCAGCCTTTGTTATTTCATGCAAGCTGAGATAGGTTAGTTTTATTATACCCGTCTCATGCTTCACGGGTATTTCATTTGTTTGCCTATTTAATAGGCCTTTATGCTTGGTTGAACATTGAATGTGTGCTCTGCTATTCTCAATCTCATTTTCTCTCTGTATTTTGTTTAATCTAATATGGTATCAGAGCCTATGGTTTGTAGAACCTGAGTGAAGGTTTGTGGAAGCTAGAGAGAGGTCGGTGTCTTGCCAGGGAGGACCTTCAGGCACCTAGTGGAGAGCCGAGGAGAGAGAAAGCATCACAAATTTTGGAAAACTCAACCAGAAGGTTTGAAAATTGCTAAGAAGCATCAAAAAACTAAATAAGACCAAAAGGAAGCAAAAACAAGCTGTTTTAGAGGCTCAGAAGCCTCTGTTGAATTTATCTGTGTGCTGGGCACCGTACGGATTTGGCAAAATCAGAAAAATTCATTTCTTCATCTTTTTCAATGAAACAAAAGTCTGAATTTCAAGTTAAATCAAAATTAAGACACTTGTGAAAATGGTTTGCAATTTGGTTGAGAAACAGGCTTAGAATCTTCCCTAAAGTTTCAGAGGTAGGCCAATTTTCTGATTGGCTGAATTTTTTTATAAAAGTTTTAGCCTAAAGTTTTAAATATTTCAATTATTTTTATTTTTTTAATTGAAATAAATCAAAACTTTAGCTAATAAGGGTTATTTGGGACCTACCACTGACTAATAATCACGGAAGCGTCCGAAAAGCTAAAAATTTTACCATTTTCTGGGTTTGTTATCTGGATGTCAACGGAGAAAGAATTTTTTTAATCAGAATTGTAGTTTTTCTGATTTAATTGTTTCAGTGGTAGATTTTTTTGTGATCTTGCAAACGGTATTGAGTTTGTTGCTGAAAATGGATAAGGTTGTTCAGTGTTAATATAAAATCAGTGTGTAGAAGGAATTTTTTTAAAAAAAAGGGTCATTATAGTTTATATGATTTTATCATTTTCATGAAAAACTAGGTAAAATGGCTAGTATTCAACACCTGTTACTACCAGATTCTCAAAAATTGATTGGTAAGAACTTTAGTTTGTGGAGTCAAAAGGTTTTGACAATATGTGAATATCTGAATATTGATCAAATAGTGCTCAGTAAAGAGCAAAGGCCTACCATTGCTACCAATGACTATGATAAACATCATCGTGAAGCTCTCATGTTGTTAAAATTGTCAGTAGCAGATAATCTAATCTCAGAGGTCAGAAATGCGACTATAGCATCAGATTTATGGAAAAATTTATCTTCAAAATATCAGGCTTCTGAAGCTGGTAGAGTGTTGTAGTTGAAGAATTTGTTATTTTCCACTAAGTGCAGGAAGGTGGCTCCATTTTTGAGTTTTTATTACAGATCAAGGACATCAATGACCAATTGAAAGCAGTGCAAAAACCTGTTGATGAGCAAGATTTGATTGCTCTTGTTATGCAAAATCTTCCACCATCATTTGAGTCATTTGTGGAGTCCTTGCACATGATTGCTGAGATGCAGACTTTGGATTTTGAAACATTGTCTACATTGCTATTGCAAAAGGAGAGACGACAGGAGCAGGCAGTGTTGTCTACATCCACTTCCACAGAGAGTGCATTCTTTATCAAGGAAAAGGGTAAGCAGTCTAGTAAAAATAGCTATCCATCAGAATCTTCACAAGTAAGTGGTAATAAGAGATCTAAATGGAAATGTTTTTACTGTAAGAAACCTGGTCACCTTAAGAAAGATTGCAGGAAAAGACAACAGGATATGGCTAACCCCAGAAAGAAAGCTCATCATGCGAATGTAGCTAAAGGTGAAGGCAAGGAATCACCAGATTTTGCTTTCATGGCTTCCAGTGGTAATTCTGTGGTGGATCAAGCTTGGTACTTTGATTCAGGGGCATATCGCCATTATACATGCCATAAGGACTGGTATGTGGATTTTGTTGAAGATAACAGTAGTAATGAATCTGTATCTTTAGGAGATGGTACAACATATTTTGTGAAAGGATTTGGTAATGTTCATATAAGTTTTAATGGTACAGTAGATTATACATTCAAGAATGTTAGGTATGTACCGAATATGAACAAAAATCTTCTTTCAATCTGTGAAATCACCTCAAAATCTGATTTTGTTGTAAAATTTCAAGAACAACAATGTTTAGTCACCACTAAAGATAACAAGATTATTGTTGTTGGGATCGGTGAGAAAGGCTTGTATAATCTTACAGATCCAATCAAAGCAAAAGAAAGTGCACTTGCAGTAGTTGATAGCACAATTTCACTATGGCATGAAAGGTATGGGCATTTGAATTTTTAGTATTTGACTACATTGAGTAAGCTTAAGATGGTTAAGGAGATTCCTTCTATTCGGCATAGTCATCATGTATGTATTGGATGTCAGTTGGGGAAGCAAGTTAGACATTCATTTGATGTTGGTAAAGCTTCGAGAGCAAACGGAGTATTGGATTTGGTACATGTGGATTTGCATGGTCCAATGTAGACACCTACCCCTTCTGGTGCCCGTTATTTCCTGTTACTGGTTGATGATTTCTCTAGGAAAAAGTGGTATACTTTCTAGTAAAGAAATCTAATTGTTTTTCTAACTTTCTTACTTGGAAAGCTATGGTTGAAAAATAGGCAGGACAGCCAATGAAATCTCTTAGAATGGATAATGGGGGTGAGTTCATCTCAAAACAGTTCAAGGAGTTTGGTGCCACTGAAGGCATACATAGACAATACACTACACCTTACACTCCATAGCAAAATGGAGTTGTGGAAAGGCGTAATAGGACGGTGATGGACATGGCTCGATGTATGGTCCAAAGCAGAAATGTCCCATACAGGTATTGGGCAGAGGCAGTGAATACAATAGTATACATCCTTAATAGAAGTCCTACAAAAGCTTTGGAGAATTTGACTCTAGAGGAGGCTTGGTCAGGTTGAACTCTAGATGTAAGTTATTTTAGAATTTTTGGTTGTGTAGCTTTTGTAGTTATTCCTAGTCAAAAGAGAAAAAATTTGGATGCAAAAAGCAAAACATACATGTTTGTTGGATACAGTGATCAGTCAAAGGCCTACAGATTACTTGATGTTTTTACTAACAAAGTTGTGGTAAATAGAGATGTCATAGTAAATGAACAAATGCCATACTTCATAGAAACTGGTCAAGTTTCAGATATTGAGTCATTGTTATCTAATGATTCCATTATTAGTTATAATGTGAAAAATGAGTAGGATTCGTGTTCATTAGTGGAATCACATTCTAGGGAGGGAATTGATACAGGTCATTGTGAGGTTCCAGCATCACAACCAAAGAAGCCAAAGTGGTATACTACCACAATTGAAGCACTAAAAGAAGGAGACTTGCCACAAGGTGTGGAAGGTAGAAGACTGAGATCGGGAAAGTAGTTTGGTAATAGAGGTGAGCATGTTAATCTTACTCTAATAACTGAGGTTTCACAAGTATTTGAGCCTAATTCTTTTTCAGAGGCCAAAGGGAAGTCTGAGTGGGAATTAGCTATGCAATTGGAATATGATTCCTTGATGAAAAATAATACTTGGAAGTTGATGGAACTACCACTAGGGAAGAAATCCTTTGGTTGTAAGTGGATTTATAAGATAAAATACAAAGCAGATGGTTCTTTGGATAAACACAAAGCCAAAATTGTTGCAAAAGGTTATGCACAAGAGGAAGGGGTTGATTATGAGGAGACTTTTGCTCCAACCACCAAGATGGTAACTTTTCATTTGATTATTGCTATTGCTACTCAATTTGGATGGCAGGTGCACCAAATGGATGTAAAGAGTGCTTTCTTGAATGGAGATCTAGAGGAGGAAGTCTACATGGTTTAGCCATAGGGTTTTTAGGTTCCTGGTAAGGAACATCTTGTTTGCAGGTTGATCAAGTCCTTGTATGGACTTAAGCAGGCTCCTCGAGCTTGGTATACAAAAATAGACTCATATCTTAGGGAGTCAGGTTTCAAAAGGTGTAACTCAGAACCAACTCTCTATGTAAAGGTGTCTGGTGATGATATCTTGATTCTCATTATATATTTTGATGATATATCCATCACTGGGAGTAGTACTAGTCTCATTCAGCAAATGAAAGCTGATGTTTGTTGTACTTTTGACATGATAGACTTAGGACTACTGAAATACTATTTAGGTGTTGAGTTTTGGCAAAGTGGTAATACTATATTTGTGTCACAGAATAAGTATGCTAGTTCATTGCTAGAAAGGTTTAGAATGATGGATTGTAATCCAACTCACACACCTATGGAAACAGGAGCTAAAATTTCAACAAATACTGATTCACCTCCGGTCAATGAAACAGTGTATCGGCAGCTAGTGGGTAGTCTCATTTACCTCACTACCACTAGACCGGATATTTGTTTTGTAGTGAGTTTTCTATCTTGCTTCATGTCTAAACCATAGGAAGTCCATTGGTTAGCTATAAAATGAGTATTAAGATATGTCAAAGGTACTCTTGACTTTGGCATACTGTATAAGAAGTCTATATATTTTGAACTTTCAGGATATTTTGATTCTGATTGGGTAGGTTCAGTTGATTCAATAAAATATACAACAGGGTATGTTTTCACTTTTGGTTTAGGAGTTTTCTCATGGTAGAGCAAACTACAAACTACAGTAGCATTATCTTCAATAGAAGCAGAGTATAAAGCTGTGGTTAGTGTAGGTTGTGAAACCATGTGGATAAAGAAAATTTTGGAGGATCTTCAGTTTGAGTCATCAAAGCCTACTCCAATTTTTTGTGACAACCAAAGTGTTTTAAAGATGATGAAGAATCTAGTATTTCATGCTAGGACCAAACACATTGAGGTTCCCCATCATTACATCCGGCAGTTGGTTACAAATGAAGACATCAGTCTCTTTTACTGCCCCACTACAGAGCAGCCAGCTGATATAATGACCAAACCACTTGGTACAGACAAGTTCATAAAATTTAGAGATAAACTTGGTCTTGTTTTTGGTTTAGTCATTAAGGGAGGGTGTTAGCATATTATTGTATTTACCTTAGGTTATTTACTAAGGTAATTTATTTTGGTTAGTTTCCTTAACCACTTTGGTTAAGAGGTTAGTTGTTTATTCGGCCTTTGTTATTTCATTCAAGCCGAAATAGGTTAGTTTTATTATACCCGTCTCATGCTTCATGGGTGTTTCATTTATTTGCCTATTTAATAGGCCTTCATGCTTGGTTAAACATTGAATGTGTGCTCTACTATTCTCAATCTCATTTTCTCTCTGTATTTTGTTTAATCTAATAATTAACAAGAATAAAATTGAAATAAATCATTATAAATTATCCTTTAAACATTCCAAGGAATTAATGGAGTGTCATGTTCAAGGTTTAACTAGGCAACTCCACCTACAAGAGCGGTGCCTTGAACAGGACATAATCAACATTTGCATACACAGTCTTGAGAGTTCAAGTTATGGACAAGGGTATGTGAAGATTTGAAATGATTAAAATACTAAATAAACACTAATAATGATATCCATGACCTAAATATGTCCTCATATCATGGAAGACAATAAAAAATTGACTCTAAACCTATATTATACACTTTATGCCTTAAAGCCTGCATAGTCTACCTATATATAGTTTATCATGAGTTTTTAGGAGTTGAATGGGTAAATGGTAAGGTAAGTGGTTAAAAAATTGTATATAGTGTCTATATATTCTATTTAAAATGTACAAAAATAGAGGAAGGAACTCCAACATGTCATAGACAATCAAGGCATAGTTCAAATTTAGAATCTTGCATAATATTCCTTCTCTAGGAATCTATTTGGTTTTTTGAAGAGTTAGTAGGTCATATGACCTAAAAAATAGATAATTTTTTCTATAAAACATATAAATTATTTTTATAACATCTTAAAATATTCATAATTACTTATATAGATATGGGAGTGCCCTCTATTTTATCTGAGATAGAAGGTACTCCCTTATAAAATCAATCTAGTAGATCTGGAGAAGGGTTGTAAATGGATGGTCTTAGGAGTTGTTTAAACCTTGAAAGGATATGTATGAGTTTTGAAAAAATACAATGAAACATGAATAAATAATCATATGATAATGAAACCAAACAAGGTGCCATGGACCCTCAAAAGTGTAAACAAGCTCATTAGGCATGGTTATGCCTAAAGGCCAAACAAGAGGTCACTTTCAATTCTAGATCTAAAAAATATTTCCAACTAATTTGATATTTTTTTTAGGTTCATATTAGATACATATAATCTTATTTAATTAAATTAAATAAAATAATAAGATCTAAAATACCAAAATTTATAGAGAGGCTACAAGACCAACATTAGGCCTAGTGTCCAAATGGGGGGTGCTCAACAATTATAATATGAGATGAGCTATAAAACGTATTGAAACATGTTCATATTGTAATTATATGTATGTTAAAACTTTCAAATTTCAAATAAAGCATCAAAAAGGTCAATTTTAGCTTAGAAACCAACTTAGACCTATAAATAATAAGAGAACAAGCTTGATATGTCAAATTCAAATGCTCATATCCTTCAAGAGGTATTGCATGGATGTAAAAGGAGTTTATAGGTGTTATTAGGGTCCTTGAAAATAATCCTTGTGGAATTTTTTTTCAAGTTATATATTAGATCTTTATGAATAAAGCTTAAAAGTCAAAATTGGCCTAAAACCCTTGGAAACCCTCAGTCAAGATCCATTTGGAGAAATGAAGCTAAAGATGCATTCTAATGGAATTATTTTCTCATGAAAGTTGTAACTTGTAGAGGACTCACTCAGGATCCCTCCCAAACTTTTTAGCTATATGGACTTCCACAGATAGGATATAAAATAGGCTTTACTTAAAAGTTTTATGCATTATGTAGGATACATGAGGAGTTTGAAGATGAAATAAAGTATGGAGGGAAGATTAGGAATTTTAATAACTCCATATTTTAAATTAATTTCAATAAAAGACTCCTAAATATGAAAATAAATATATTCAACTTAGCGAGTCAAAACGGGCATATTAGACAAGCTAGTGAGAAGTGTGAAAACTCTAAGTAGAAGTGATTTTAAGGTGTCCCTAATGGTTATAATACCATGGAGGGTATTATAATCCCTACCAAATATTTTCATGGGAAACTAAAGAAAAATTTGAGGCCAAGTGTGTAGGGTGCATAGAAGATGAGTTTTCTTGATAGCAAATGATGATAGCTCATTATGGAATGATTCACGATAACTAGGCATGAAACCAATGCATGGAGAAGCATGTATGTAACCCTTACCCTTCATCACAATCATTATAACTATTATTATTTAGTTATGATGTGTTCAATAATCTCAAATCATGAATGTATTTTTTTAAGCTAATCAAGGAGATTTCATGCCACTTTGCAAGAGTTTGTTGACTTAGATGGACACTTGGGCTTCCTGACCTTACATGGTTCATCCCAATCCTCTTCACATGCATAATTAATATATTTTTTCATAATTAAAAGTGTCCTTATTAACTTTTTACTTCTCTTCTCTCCTCTTGCTCTCAAGTTCTATAAGAACTAGCCATTTTGGCCATTTCAACTTATGCTCCACCTGAGTATGGTGAAGCTGTACTCATTTGCATACCATTTGATCAATAATACTACTAATTTTTACCTCTTAATGACTATTCTTAGTGTTTTTTACTTTAATTTTGGATCTTTCTTAGTGAATACTATGGATTCCTTAGCATGTTATCTCATTCTTGCATCTTATTTGTAGTTGGAAAGTTTCTTCTTATAGGGCATGTGAAGTGTTCTAGGAAATTTAAAGTATTGAGTGAGTTATTTTTCTAGTTAGTGCCATTAGAGTCTTCTTGTTTAGTCCTCCTAGATTATCAAATTCATCCATAACCTCATAATGTAACATTGATGTGAGAAGATACAGATTGGAGAAGTGTATGTTTAGTTTATCCCTTGATTTTATGTGCAACATGTAGCTAGATTGAATTCATCATCTTATTTAGTGTCTCACCTCCACTATAATAGTGTATCTATCCTTTTCATGATTTTTATCATCCATATAACTAGAATTTTCATGATTTTTATCAGTCCTATAGCCAACCTTCTCAATGTCTTGCTCCTCCTAGTCAACCTAGTCGTTCCTCAAGTCAATCCATTTCCATCTTTAAGAAAACTCTTTTGGGATATGAGAGGTATATGCTAGATCTTGATACTCTAAGAGGATGTGGTTAAGAGTTTCCTGTTCATCTTAATAATAAGGTTATATATGAATTAGAGTTGGTAAAAAGAGAGTAGGTACCTATTGAGAAATCTAATTAGCAAAGGCTCACAAATGAGATGCTTGATGAGAGTGGCCTAGTCTCTTCCTTAAAGGATAGGCTAAGAGTTCATGAAAAACAATCTCACCAAACCTATTATCCTTCATATCAACTTCCCAAAGTTTCATATCAGCCATATTTTATTGATACTCATGATCTCAATTAAGGATATAAAAGTCATCTTTTTCCCAATTAGTTGGATGAGAGTGTTGAAAAGATAAACCTTATTTTTGAAGCTAGTCTTGATAGGAATATTGAGTTGGCTAATATGCATATGAATCAGTCCATGTTATAAACAAAGGAAGAGAAATTTAAACCCTCATTTATCTCTCACATTACATCCCCACCACCTCAAAAAGAGACATATAATCTTAACATTCTAAGCTGAAGTAAGATATTGGAGTCATGGGGAAAGAAAGAAGATAGAAGCATTGTCAAGGAGTGTGAAGTGGAGAATGAAATTGATACTTTGAAAGTCCCTCCCACCATTACTCAAGAAGATTATTGTGTTCCATGTTATCCCTCATGTATTAATTTTCCTCATGAACACTCATATGAACTTTAAGAAATAGATTTCCAAGAAAACCTAGCCATGCAAATTGAAGAGTTAAAATAAAGAATGAAGTTGTTAAATCAAGGTGTTATGAAAGGTTTAAACCCAAAAGAAGATCATATTCCTAAACACACCCCATCCACCCTTCCTCAAGATAGTCCTCAAGCTAAATCAGATGTGAATGAAGTTATTTTCAAGTGGAAGGAAGAAAATCAAGTTGTTTTAGCCCAAGGTCTACCTCCCCTTCCTCAAGATCTTCCAAAAGAATCCCCTATATTCCATTCTAAATATGACTATGTGTTCTATGTGCCACCTCCACATACTAGTTCCTATTTTCCTTACCCTATCACCCTTTACTTTTATGGACCATGGTAAGGGAACCTAAATAGGATCAATTGGTTTATAAAAAATTAGAAATCTTACTTGAAGAAAATCTAGTTCCTTGGTAGCCTCATTGGACTCAGTCACATGACTTCAAAATGCCTAGTATTTGAATCACAAAGAAGATGGAAGATCTTGCATCCCTTGAGAACTAAAGACCTATTTTATAAGTTGAGATGTAACTTGAAATCCCTTAAGAGGTTCTAAATGCTAAAGAAGAGTTGGTCTCTTGTGTTAAATGCCAAAGAGAGAGAAATAGTCATTGATTCTTCTATCACTATGCAAGATGTCATGGATAGGCAAGGAAAAGTTCTTGATAAATCATGGGATGATAGTTTTTAGTAATTTTACCAGATTCTAATCCTCTTCAAGGAGGCTATGATCTGGTCAAGGATGGAGATGGAAATTTTGGCACATAAGTAAGTATGCAATGGGAAAGTAACATTTCGAAATTGCCCTTACAAGAAGCATATACATTCCATGATGAAATTTTTGAAGTCATCAAGATGGTATATCATCCTATAAATTAGTTGGGAGAAACATATCAGTTCTTGAAGGATGAAACAAGTTCCTATTGGCCTTAATATTCTAAGGAACAAGAAACCAATCCTCTTAAAGCCATGCCTACAAAGAAGATGAAATTTAACCATGAGATGAAGAGTGGGTAGCTATATGAGGTATGAAAAATATTTCAAGAGGAATATATCCAAATTGAAGACCTATTTAACAATAATCTACTTGAGATCATATCAAGTGAAGTTTTAAGGAATAGGTTTAATTTACAAAGCATTAAATCCAAGGAGAAACATGCTTGGCACTATGTTTCATCTCACCATGAAGATGATTCAAGAATTTTTCCTTTTGATACTAGAAAATAGTTATGCTTAGTTATTAGTTGTGCATAATATTTTATTTCTTATTTTCCTTAAGTGTTTTGAGCATGTGTGTATGTTTGATTTATTGGTGTATGTCCTTTGTTTTGTGTGCTTCAGGCAATCAAGTGGTCTTGTCTTGATTAAAGCCTATGGTCAAAGTCCTCTTGTTGTGTCATATGTTGTGTCATAGACTTTATATGACTCCCTAATCCCAATGGATTGATAAGGCTAGTGGTCTAGTTAGTATAGCAGGTATACTACCCTTATGAGTCACTAATTTATTGACCAAATTTGACTTTTAAGTCAAATTAGGGCACCCCTAGGTAAAAACTTTACTTTGAAGTGTCTTATGGGTCTAATACATATATCACAAGGTGTTTTATAGGTAAATTAATGTCATTTAATGTTATACTAGCCTTGGTCCTTAGTCATTTTAGTCATTTTGAGTCATTTTGAGGTTTAAAAATGTGTATATAATGAGTTATATGGATTTATTGGGAAGTGTGAAGGTTCCAAAATGTGATATAATTTCCCATGTGTCCTTAGAGGTCTTAATAAATTTAAATAATTGAAAAGTGGTATGTTCTTCAATAGAAAGGGTAGTTTTCTTAAAAAAGAAAGATATTTTGGAACTTGTATGACTCATTAGGAAGTGTACAACATGGAAAAATCTCATGGAATGTCCCTTAATATTCTTCACATTCATATTAGTTCTTGACATACTTTTTAAGTGTCAAAAATATCCCAAAACCATTCTACTCCATCTTTACTTTCCTACACATATTGAAGTAACCTTTAGGGTTTTGCTCGTTATGGACAACTAAAGAGGTTTCAAGTCAAATGGTTATAGGAGGTTGTATTACTCATATATAAATTAGTTTACATATAAATATTTTGAGTAATGATATCATGTGTTTCATGAACCATTCTCATGAATCTGACTATACGTTCTTGGTATATGTTTCATGCACTGTATATGTTTTGATCCATTTTGGTAAACTCTATATTAACTAGCTAGTAACATTGACTCAAAAATATTTTGTATACCTTCTTATATTATTTAAATGATTAGTCTCATGTTTCATGGTGTTTTGATGGGTAAATTTGTCTCATGTTGTAGGAAGGTACCAACATGTGTAGTCTCTATTAATTCTCCACTTACAGAAGGTTGAATTTCCTATAAGGGATTTCATGTGAATATAATATGGCATTTTTCCATGTCTCATTGTTATATTTATCACATTTCACTCATGTTTATTCTTATAGATTCATGTTTGAATCCAACTTTTAGTCCATGATCATACTCAGTTAGCTCCCATATACTCTTTAGCCTTTAGTCATGACTTGTAAAGGTCTTAAGGATGTCCACAAACGTGTGTTTAAGGTTTTTAAGCTTTTTTATATCCTTTAATATCATGAAGTGATGATAAATATTCCATATGGTATAGGAAAAGTGGAATTATAGTCATATGCAGTATTTTTAGTTAGGTAACCATGAACATGCTTACCCATAGGTGTTTGGAAGAAGAAACCACCTAGAAACTAGGAACACAATATTTTGAATCCATTTATAGGTTTTTAAAATTCATTTTGAGACATTTTAATGGCCTAATATTCATTTAATATTAAAAATAATGCATCCTACTAACTTACTCTTTTGCACTGCCTATATAGGAAAATGTGCATTTACAGGTGATCTAAGCAGAGAACTAAAGAGTATTTTTGTGATGTTTGAATAAGTAATGAGATCCAATTTAAATTAACATAATGTGAGAAACTAAAGGTAGACATTTTTGAATAATAAAATGGGTAGGAGGATATGTAAACCATGATAAAGGTTTAAATGACAGTGTTTAGGCCTTTTTCCCCAAAAGTTGAAAATAGAGTTCATAGATGTTTTGATGAAATTTTGTAACAATAGTATAAGGACTATTAAGTCATTTCAATGTGTTTGTTTTGAATTTCCCACATAGGATAAGAGATTAAAAAATTACAAGGATTAGTTAAGCAATGGAAGGCAGTTTTTAGAAGGCCTAAAGTTGCCTATAAAGCCACTAAAACCAAATAGTAGTGTCTATAGGTTTTAGAGGCACAAGTGACTTAGCACTACAAGAGAAAAAAAGCATGTTTCATGATTTTAATGGAAATTTTATTTAAATTAAACATATAAATACTAAAGGATAGGTATGTTAGGAATTGTTTCAACTCAAAAATAGACTTACATTGGGTTTAGTACATACAATAGCTTAAAATTATGCACCTACAACCAACATGGAGTTCAAGTTAGAGAAATGTTTAATTTGCTACATACATGGGTATTTTAGTATGTTTGAGGTTTTTAAAATTATTATAAACTCATTAATAGGTCTCAAATATTAATAAAAAACATGATCATCTTTTAATCTCAATTATTCCAATGGTATGCACCTACAACCAACTATAGATGGTTGAGAGTAGATAGTGAACAAACAAACTATGTCTCTTGAGGTGTATAAAGAAGAAAGTGAGAAAAATAGAAATATTAAATATTATAAGACTCCAAGGAGTTATAATGAGTTTGTTTCCATTATCTACAAATATTTAATCATGTAATTATACCTACAGACATGGTCTAAAGGTAGTAAACACAATCAATTGATTGTTGTAGTTTAGAATAGGCAGGTAGTACTAATGATGTGGAATGACATGAAAATTAATAAAATAAACATAAATAATGACCAATTATCCTTTAAAACTTCCAAATAATTATTATAGAATCATGTTCAAGGTCTAACTAGGCAATTCCACCTAGAAGAGTGGTGCCTTGAGTAGGACATAGTCAAAGTGTGCATACATAATCTTGAGAGTTCAAGTTATGGACAAGGGTATGTGAATATTTGAAGTGATGAAAATAATAAATAAATAATATTTATTATATCCATGACCTAAATAGGTCCTCATATCTTGGAAAACAATCAAAAAGTGACTCTAAACCTATAGTATATAGTCCATGTCTTAAAGCCTGCATAGTCTACCTACATATAGTTTGTCATGAG
Organism: Torreya grandis; assembly: GCA_037957365.1. NCBI lineage: Eukaryota > Viridiplantae > Streptophyta > Pinopsida > Cupressales > Taxaceae > Torreya > Torreya grandis. The sequence goes on from JARHVA010006165.1 coordinate 203,553, forward strand.
TTTTTAGGAGTTGAATGGGTAAATTTTATGGTCAGTGATTAAAAATTTTAATATATTGTCTCTATAATATATTTAAAATGGACACAAATAGAGGAAGTATCTCCAACATGTCATATACAAGCAAGGTATAATCCACTTTCAGAATCCTGTACAGTCTTCCTTCTCTGGGAATCTGTTTGGTTTTTTGAAGAGTTAGTAAATCATATGACCTAAAAAAGATATAATTTTTTTTTATATATAGTATAAATTAATTATATAATCTCTTAAAATATTAATATTTTTTTTGGTAAATAGGCTAGTGCCTTTTGTTTTGTTTCAGACAGAGGGCACTCCCTTATGAGATCAAATTGGTAGATTTGGAGAAGGGTTGTAAATGGATGGTATTATGAGCTTTTTTAAAATTTAAAGGAGATGTATTATGTTGGAAAAAATACAAGCAAACATTAATACATAATCAAAATAGGATGAAACCAAACAAGGTGCCCTAGACCCTCAAAAGTGTAAACAGGGTCATTAGGCATGGCTATGACTAAAGGCCAAACAAGAGGTCACATCAAATTATAGATATAATGAAGATTTTAAAATAATGGGATCATGTTTTTAGGTTAATATATGATATTGATAATCTTATGGAATGCAAGGAAATCAAATAAGAAGGTATAAAAAACCAAAAGTTGTAGACAAGATACAAGACCAACATTAGGCCTAGTGTCCAAATGGGGGGTATTCCACACTTATAGCATGAGATGAGATATAAAAACTATTTAAACATGTTAATATGGTAATTACATGTATTTTAAATATTTAAAATTACAAAGAAAGCATGAATAAGGTCACTTTTAGCTCAAAAACCAACTCAGACTTGCAAAGAATAAGAAAACAAGCTCAATAGGTCAAATTCAAATGCTCATATATTTCATAAATAATTTAATGGATGAAAAATAAATTTATAGGTTTTATAAAGGTCCTTTAAAATCATCCCTGTGTAATTTGTTTTCAAGTTGGATGTTGAATCTTTATGAACAAAGCTTAAGAATCAAAATAGACCTAAAACACTTGCAAACCTTAGTCAAGACCTGATTAGATAAATGAAGTTGGATATGAATTATAATGGAATATTTTTTTCATGAAAGTTATTTTAAAATTTATAGGACTCACTCAATCTCCCTCTCATAATTTTTAGTTGTATGGACTTGTATAGATAGGGTACAAAATAGGTTTTTCTTAATAGTTTTAGGCATTGTGAAAGTTATAGGAGGATTATAAAGATGAAATAAAGTTTTATTGGAAACTTATGAATTTTAATAATTCAATATTTTAATTTGATTACAATAAAATACTCATAATTATGAAAAAAATAGCTTCATCTCAACTAGTCAAAACTATCATATTGGACAAGCTAGTGAGAAGTGTGAAAATGCTAAGTGGAAGTGATTTTATGGTGTATATGATGATTATAATTCCATGAAGGGTATTTAAAATTTTAAACCACTCCCTATGATTTATTTTCATATGAAAATAAATCTAAATTTGAGTCCATATGTGTAGGGTGCATGGAAGAGGACTTTTCATGACAGCATATAATGATAGCTCATTTTGGGATGATTTCAAATTACCAAGCCTAAAAATAATACATGTAGAGGCATGTTTATAAATCTTATCATTCATCCCAATAATTTTAAATATTAATATTTATTTATGAGGTTTTCAAAAAACTCAAATCATGAAGGCAATTTTGTTGAGCTAGTCAAGACAATTTCATGCCACTTTTCAAGAGTTTGTTGAGTTAGATGGAAACTTGGGATTCATAACCTTTCATGTTTCATCTAATATCATATTTTTATGCACAATTAACTAATTTTATCAGATTTACAAGTGTCCTTATGACTCTTGTACTTTTCTCTTCTCCTCTCACTCTCAAGTTCTATAAGAACTAGCCATTTTGGCCCTTATAACTTATGTTCCACTTGAGTATGGTGAAGCCCTGATCATTTTCATACCATCAAATCAATAATAATATTGATTTTTACCTTTTCATGACTTTTTTTAGTTTTTTTTAACTTGATTTTTAGATCTTTCTTAGTGAAGAATACAGATTCTTTAGCATGTTATCTCATTCTTACATCCTATTTGTAGTTGAAAAGTTTCTTATTATAGGACATGTGAAGTGTTCTAGGAAATGCCAAGGACTAAGTGAGTTAATATTTTTATTAGTGCCATTTAAGGCCTCTTGTCTAGTCTTCCTAGCTTAACACATTCATCTATAACCTCATAATGTAACATTGATGTGAGAAGATGTAGATTGGAGAAGTGTATGTTCATTTTATCCCTTGATTACATGTGTAACATGTAGCTAGTTGGAATTCATCATCTTATTTTATGTATCACATCCCTTATAATATTTTTCTTTGAGTTATCTTGTTCTCTTTTACCCCCAAAGTTTAAGTATAGTTGCAATCCAAAGTGGTACATCAAGGGAGCTAGCCCTATCAAAAGATTCAGCTCATCCTTAGGCTACACACAAGCCTAAAGGTGTTTCCATTGTGACAATTGGATGAAGATATCTTAGCCATATCCTCATACGGAGAAAATTCTAATGACAATAATAATTTTTAAAAGGAAAAATCCAAATATGGGATTTCTAGTTTATGTAGGTACTTTTTGTTTTTGTAGATATTGTAGTGAATAAAATATGCTTGACATGGGTGGCTACCATGACAAGGTGGAACTAATTTCTTGAATGGAGGTCAATAATGACCCCTTTTTTTAGAATAAAATGGTGAAGTGAGGTCTACCAAATTTCATGGAGATGATAGTTGGGCATGATGTGTCTATCTCTCAAGATTTTTATAGAAGATGCTCTGAGAGAGAAGTTTGGATGCATGATTTCACAATCACCACCTCTAAAGAAATAACTAGAGAATTCATAGGTATGGTTTGTAATGGGGTTAAGTATTCTAAATATTAAAAAATGAAAGAGGATATGTTTAATATTTTTTATATTTCTAAAAAGAAAAAACCTAAGTCCTTTACCTAGAAAGGGTATCTCTATGTTGACTTGCCAAGAAAATGGTATGATGTCTATTTATAGGTTATTAAATACATAACCCTCAAGGGAAATCCTACAATCATCTTCTCCCATCATTTTTTCCTACTCAACCACTTTACAGGACACCCCCATTAGCATCCATTTCTTATTGGTAAAGTCTATAAACGGTTTTGTTAATAATTTCAAGAATAACCCATTTGCTGACCTTATCCATCAAGAGATTATCCTATTAGTTTTCAAAAGGTGGATCCACTTTGTAATAAAGATATTTTAGAGGATATCCTTATCAAAATTGATCAGGAATATTTTGTTTAGTATAGCAAGGATATTTTGATATTAGGAGACGAAAATCTAAAGGGGATAAGAGGAGATAATGCATCAAGAGATTTATACCTAAAGGATAGTCAGAAAGGAAACCATGTGTATGTTGACCCTATTTATATTATGGGTCACTTTTAGTTTAAGAACAATCTAACAAATGAGATTTAATAATCCATTCAAAAGATCTAGATTAAGGTCATTATTCAAAGGTTATTAAGCTTTATAATCTTATATGAAGTTGATAAGCTGAGATCATTATTGTCCCTAGAGGACTTTTTATAAGGGAAGGGAGATAATAAAAAAGAGGTAGATGAGAATTTGGTAATATCCCCACATTTTAAAAATAATAGAAATAACTAGAGTGGAGAAGAAGTAGATTAGAGGAATACTGACTAGGAAGAGGTGGAAATTAGAACTATGGGGATTAAAAATAAGAAGGAAACTATAGACTCTTTGTAGGGCATCATTAATCACACCAGGGTAAATAAAAATCATAAAGAAACTATTATAATTAGTAAACTAGTTATTTACTAGGAGTTGGAGAGATTGGACTTGTAACTTCCTAGATTCTATTTTTTTAATGTATTTTTTATAGGTTCTTGGTAGAGCCTTGTTTATGGTAGTAACTTATTGGTAGTTAGCTCAGCCTTGGGGATCTATTTGGTTTTTTATCTTGCATTTTTATATTATCTATATTATATTCTTACTTCCTATCAAGCATAGTTCCCTTACCCTATTTTTTTACCCCATCTAATAAAAAATATTTTCTTTAATTATAGGTACCAATATAAGCTAGGATTTTTTTGAAATTTAGTAGTAGGGATTATAAAGTGGTAGTTAGTTATATTTTGATAATAAATATTAAGACAAGAAATTAAGGTAATCACAATATTTTGGTAACTTATTTTTATTATTGAATTCTATTGAATTTATATGTAGGTTGTTTTGGAACCTTTCATTTAACTTTTAGGATTATATATTTAAGTCTTGTTGATAATTTTATTTAACATTCTCTTGGTCACTCGATGGTACTTAGCCATTGTGTTGGAGCTAACATATTTATCTTTGATTTTACACTATAGTGATGAACATTGCATAAAGTATTCTAGTATCCTTAGTTCATTACACATCCATGTATTTTAGTCTTTGCTTTTCATTATCTTGGTCATTGCTACTTTTTCTATGAATCCTTCATCATTTCATTTATCTGTAAGGGCCTTAGATGATTTTTGTTCACTTACTATTATTATTTAGTTACATGGGTGAAATTTTGGATTATATTGGCTATTATGATTGATTTTCATTTATAACATATTCAACTTTTAATATCATTTATGTTGATTGCATTAGATCAACATAGATTTTGATTGACGATGTAGTCATCATATAGCATGGAGATGATAATTGGGAGTTAAATTAGGGTTTTATTGCTATTCAATGAGTATGGTTGGTGTAAGCTTAAATTTTATATGCTATTGTTATTTTTTTGAGCTTATAAATCTAGGAAAAAACCCTAAAGGTCATTGTGAATCCTTAATATGTTATTATACCATTTATTAGTTTTTAGATCTTAGTAGTTAATTTGTGAAGGATATGTGGAATCTATTTTTCAAGGATACTATCATTTTATATAAAATAAATGGGGTCATGAGGGAACATGGAGTTAACACCTCCATTAATTATGTCTTGACCCAAGCTATTCAGGGGGTAATAAGCATGCTTTGATAAGGACTGATTTCTCATCTTTGTATATGAGGGAAAATAGTATAAGGGTGCATGTGGTGAAGAAAAATCAAAAGAAATAAGGTATTATGGCTTATAGAAAGGAAAGGGAAAAACATGTGTGTGTTGTCCTCATAAATTATGTCATAACTTCATTTTTTGTTTAAACCTTATTAAATGACTAAATACCATGGTTAAAAATGTGGATGCATTTAATTCTTTTTTTTAATGTAAAAATTGCACTGTGTGGTTTGGATTTGGTTTCATAAATTTCTAAATCTTTTATGAAGGTTCATAGTATTGTGTCAATTATATTTTTGGGTTGTTTTATCTAAACCATTTTTTTATTAATGAACACTAAGTGTTCATACTTAGGAAGTTTCTTGAGTTATCATAGAGACCACACTTTTGGGTATAATCCATTAAGGTTATACATGGAATGTATTTTTTGGTCACAGTTTGTTGTCATTTTTCATGGATCAAAACACTTTTGATTCAAATACCCTAAAATATGACTCTAATCATCATTTTGATGTTTAGGGGTAGTTAGGGCCACCTATGGATGTCTCATATGGTTGGTTGGGTGGGTGTGTTACTTTTTCTAGTTGTCTAAGGCACTTTATCCTCCTTACATTTTAGTGTGGGAAGTGGGTTGGAAATTTTTTTTACATACATTTTAATTCTATTGGTTAATGGTATTTAGTGTTGGAATCTTCTTTCCTTGCATTTTAGATCATAGAGTGATTTTATTGCCTATTTGATATGTATAAATTTATCCTTATTTATTAATGATAATATGTTATTTAATATATTAATTTTATTTTTATTCTTAATTATATATTAATTTTCGTGATAGTGATAGTAAGGGATGATTATCTTGTAAATAATAAATTGTGGAGTCACAGAATCATGTGTTAAACATTTTATTTAGTTTCATATAGAACAGTTGCGAGTAATGGATGTTTGAGTTAGTTGTTGTTTCAATATAATGGTAGATGTGTTCAATGTTCATTATCTATGTTCAATATCATGATTGTTATAAAGCATTATTTAGATCCATATTCTTGTATAGATATTCATATATCTATTTATTAGATGAAAATACTAGTATGTTTATGGTTTTCATAATTTGCAATGATATCAAGATAATATTATACATCCAATTTCATTATTTTTGTGTAATTTATTTGGGCTTTTAATAATTTGATGTAATTTTCGCATAATTATGAATAGTTACTACTCAATCATAAGGATATTTCCATTTAAATGATATTGGATGACTCAATGTGGTTGTTAAATGGTGAATTTTTTATTGTGATTCATTTTATAAAATTATAGTATCTTACCTTGTTTTAGTTATAGTGTAATATATATATGTTACCTTGTTTTAGTTATAGTATACATTAAGGTGATTAGAATCACATAGTAATGAACTATGGATAATGTTTTGATTAAATGTTTATAATCTTAGGATGTGTAAATATAAGTTATTTGACTATGTTATATATATATTTATTTTAGTAAAATCATGAGGTATTAGCCTATACTTGTTAGATTGATCCGAAATAGCTTGGAAAAATTTATGATAATTGACAATCAGATGATTGTGTGAACTTAATTCCTTATTTAATCCTAAAGGAAGTCTTATTTCCTATAACTTGTAGTAGATCAAGTATATGTGATTCATGACTATGCCTAAATGTTTTAGTTTAATTTTTTTTGTGAATTCATTCATTGTAAATAATTTCTAGGTTATGATGGAAAACTACTAAATATGGAGGTGGGAGTGTATTATTCTATAAACTAGTCTTCTTCTACTTGCTTTAAATATTTGAAAATGTTATATTAGATGGGTAACATGTATATGCACATTTATTTATTGTCTTAGATATTTTATTTCATATATGATATTTAAAAATGGTAATTCATCTGTTAAATTACTAGTTTTCTTTTAAATAGACATCATCTAATATTTTAAGAATAAAACAATTTTTCATTAAAGGACTAATTCTTAGTCCTGCATTATTAATCATGAGTTAATTAAATTAAATTATAGTTAAGTTTATAACTATTGAGTATTGTTTAGTTAAATACTTCTATTTCATTTTTTTATGAAATGTAATTAATATTGTGATAAAAGTATTTGTGCTCAATGTTTATGTATCACTTATGAGTTCAATTAACATTATTATTTAATATTAAAATTACTTATATTAAGATTAAGTTTATTTGGGTTCTAATATTTTTTGCATTTAGTGATAAGATATTTCCATCATTTTATAAAACTATCAAAAGGGACACCATATTGTGTTATAATTTAAATTTTATAATGTTTTCCAAGTGCTTAGTTTAATAAGCATGGTTGTTGTTAAATATTTATTTTCTAAAAATTATGTCTCCAAGAATTCCACCATTTGTGTGTAATGATATGCATTAATATGTTTAATTGAACTAAAAAAGGATGTTACTAATTCAAATGAGAAATTTAATTATGATTTTTTGAATAGCTTAAATGATGAACAAATTAAGTTAAAATGTTTTTAAGATAATTATAATTGATGTTTTAGACTTAATGACCATCGTATAAAAGGTGTTTGAAAATATAATATCTCAAATATGATGAGAGTCACCTTCACATTTTAAAGTGGCATGGTTTATGAATTTATAATTTGACATTTTTTATTTTTTGTACTTGCTTACTAGGCACTCATGCAAGGATGAATCCTATAGGAAAATGAATAAGGCCTTGAATAGGATCATCTTGATGTCTGAATATGTATCATAAGTGCCCAGATTGTTCAATAACACTTCTCATTTTAGAATTATAATAATTTAGTGCATGAGTTTTAGGTTGTGATAATAATATTATCTATTGATGAAATAGAGGGAGAGCAAGTGGACTATTTCACAATATTTATAAAGTTTGGTGGTTGGGAGCCATCGTGGCCAAATAATTGATCTATGTCAAGTATGAAGTATTATACACTACAAATGGTGAATTATGATCAAGAAATAATATAAAGGTTAATATAAGATGGACATTTACAATGAAAATTAAGCTAGAGTGATCTGATTAAAAAAGTCAAAAAAGGGAAGGTAAGGCAAAGAAGAGATGTTGTTGATATTCATTCTAAATATCACGACAAAGTTGAAATATCATACATGCACATACTTAACCAATGTATAACATGAAGTAGTGTAAGATCAAATCCTATCACACATTAGGTAGACATCTAATGAATGTGGGAAATAATTAAAGTAAGAACCAAGTTCACTTTAAATATTTACCCCTATAAGCAAATGATATTAGCCCAAATGAAAGAAGAGCAAGAAAATGAAATGAACCTAATAAATTTCAATTAACCTATCATTGGCACAAGTTAACATCTCTACATTCAATGTAACATAAAGAATTAATAATAACCATTCAAATGTGGAATTCAAAAAAAATAAGTGGGAGAGAAGCTAGGATAACAAAAGACATAAGAAAATTTAGACAAATTTTGAAAAATTCCTTGCTTATATTAATTGCTCAAAATTTACAATTGGTTTTTCGCTCAAAAATCTCCATCATTTTTTGTAATGGTAAATACCTCTTTATATATACCTTTTATGAGGTATGATGATTAGTCATGTCAACATTTAAGGATAGCTATTCTTTTACAATCTTTAGACAAACTTCTAGATATTCTAAATGACTAACCTGTAGGCAATGATCTTTACAATTTGTGCATGCCTTTACAAAATAATATTATCTTTTCAAAAGTATAAAAGATCAACTAAAAAATAATATTCCCATCTTAACTAACTTGGATACCCTTGTGCTGTCATAGCCTTTCGCTTTCCCTATAGGATCTTTATTCTGTAATGTTGTTCATTGATAAGTTGGAGATCAATGATAAGTCTCATGAACAATTATTTTTCTTTATCTTCTAGGACTTTTAGATCTATCCCAGCCCTTTCTAAATCTTATTTTATTCCCATGGCATCTCCTATCTTTTCCTCTAATGATAAAAGTAGGCTTATGACCTTCTTGTTATCAAACCCTATTTTCCCTTGTCCTTGATTCTTTACTTCTTACATGAATTAAATAGTTATGTTCTTAAACTCCTCATCAATTATTAGACCCAAGGTACTAAGTGTGTTAGGTTGTTTGATAAAGCTATCTAGTATGTGCAACATTTTATCCTCTTGTTATTTAAGGTCATTGGAAATGTCCTCCAGCTTTTTAGACCAACTAATGAGGGCCTTGATATAATAAATTAATATATCCATAGCCATATTTATGTGGGATAGGCTAACTATCCTAAATTCAAGGATTTGATTTCTAGTCTAGACCTTGATCAAATCCTTCACTTGGTATTTGAAATCCTACTATTGGGCAACTTTGCTTGTATCCATAGTACTTTGTTTATCTATTACATCTTACTTGGTCTTGACTAATTTAAGGATTTGAATAAATCATCCATGGTATCTTCAAATTTCTTAAATCTATCTTCTTGGATTGATAATTTGGTTTTTTCTTTTAGATTCTCATTATATTGTAAGATGCCCTTGATCATTGTTTATGACTGACATGTCTAAGCCTGAGCCATTTGAAGAACACTTTCTTCAAATATTTGGTATTCATTGGGATTTTGTCATCCAACTAGGTTCAATCCAATAAAAGGTTCCACTTTTTGGAAAGTAAATTCCTCCCATCTAGCCATGGCCTTCTTAGTTACTCTCTACAAATTGGTAGTGGTTGTGTAAAATTTGATACCAAATGAATATTTTATCTCCTTGGGAGTTGGGGTCTCTATATTTGTTCCACTTGATTCTCTTAGAGTAACCATTCATTTCTCATCCTCATTTTGAAATGAAACTATCCATGGCTTAAATTTCTCATGCACTAGAATATTTATGACTTGCACCATTGCCCAATGATGATTTATTACAGGTAGCTTTTGTTGGAACACAATTCTCTACTGAGAGGGGGTGAATCAGTAGATCAACTAAAACTAGTCCTTTTATCCTTTTTAATAAAATTAAAAATTATATTCATATTAAAAGATAAATGTAGAGATCACATACACACACAAACACACATGACACTAGATTTATACATGGAAAACCCAAAGGGAAAAACCAAGATGAGAATAGATGTTAGAATCTATTATTATAATCTAGCCTCATAGTCAACACCTTAGTTATCAAAACCTCACTATTTATAATCCTCATTGACAAAACCTCATTGGTTACATTTATGGAAACTAATCCTAAGGAGACATCAATCCCTTAACTGAGTACCAACTCAACTAATATGATGGCACCAACCAATTAGATCTATAGATTCATAAATGAATCTAAGTATGTTCTCTCTATCATAAGTCTAATCTATAACTTTTCATGCTATATACAATATCTTTGTGTGCCTTTATTACTTTCTACCCCTATTTCTATGTGTCTATATATGTATCTATAAAACACACTTCATCTCTCTCTCACTCTAATCCTCTGTGTTACTATATTTTTTGTTTGACACTCTTCAACATTAGCTCATCTTCTCTTCACTTCTTCCTCTATGTCTACATATTTTTGTTTGACACTCTTCAACATTAGCTCATCTTCTCTTCACTTCTTCCTCTATGTCTATATATTTTGGTTTGATGTAATTAAAATGGATCTATCACCATATACCTATGTCCTCGATGTCATATATAATAATAAATATATCTAGGGTTTACTTCTCTATGTTCATGCTTAGACTGTACACATCATGCCAATTATAAATTCTAGTTTATTATGACTTGAATTATAAGTTTCTTGCATCTTGATTCCATGAATCATGCCATAATTTTAGGTATCTTTACTGTATATAACATCTATTAGAATCAATTTTTAATTCATAAGGTCTTTAATGTAGATTTCATTAGTTGGATTGATCAATCTCGTTGCCTATGTTAAGATATTGAATTTATACACAAGTTCCTACATGTTTCTCCACTTGACTATTGGAATTTAAAAACTTTAAATAATGGCCTTTGATCTCTTTGTTTACACCATCTCAAGATCTCTCACTCCATCAAATCTTTGTATGCTATTAAAGCTTAACTTTTTCATCTTTAAAACGCACCCATCTATCTTCCTAATCTAAGCTTCCACATATCATTGGATCTCCAAAGATATACATTTTTTTAATCTCTATGGAGACACTAAATGTTGATCTTTTTATCCCATCTCACTACTTCCTATATCAATGGATCACTTTCACTCCATTTATATTCTTGAACATGCTTGGTTTTTAACTCTCCACTATGTTTATAAACATTGATCACTTTGTTCCATTTGAATCTGCTCACTTTGTTCAATCTTTCTCATCCAAGCTTTTGCATGCATTGGATCTTTGAACTTGCACAAACTATACCTTGACTTAGTCATTAAAATTTGAAACTTTTACCTCATCTTATTTCTTCTTACATCTTTGAATCACTTTCACTCCATCAATCTTCTCAAACTTACTTGGTCTTTAACTCATCAATGTGTTGATAAACCTTGAGCACTTTATAGCGTTTGAGTCTATTTGATTTGATGGATCTCCTTTTCATGATCACCTATGCATCATCATATCTTCTAATAAACTTGATATTTATCTTTAATAAGCTCACTCTTATTAGTCCTCTATCTGAAAGACTATTGTGTTTATGACACTTGGCATTATCACATTCACTTAGAACACTTTGACTTCATCATGATCCATTGGATCTCCAATGTATGATTAAGTTATAACCATTGATATTCCAACTAGATTTATCATTAACTTTGATAATCTTATGCTCATTGGGTCTCTGTCTGACAAGATTCATGAATGTGACACTTATCACTAACACGTTTACTTGGATGAGCCTTTGAAAATTTGAATTTTCTTAATTTCATTGGATCAGTTGTGTATGATGAATCATGGGCTATTGATAAATTTGGGACATAATATAAATTCTAAGACTTTAAAACTATTTAGTTCTTTGATCATTGCTTGAGCTGGTAATTGCTAGTTTGAGGGGCCTATTTTGGAATGATGATAAAGGCTTAAGTTATAACTTAAGCTACTAGTTTGAGGATATATCTATTCAACATCAAAATAGAAAGTGTCTATTGATTCCATGACATAAACCCTAAGGGTTTAACTGAGAAAACTTTTTTTTAGAGTAAAGATAATTCAATTTTGAGCTCATTCCTTCTTCTTTGATCTCATAGACCACACATTCAAGATATTCATTAAAAACCCATAATGGATCTTCTATCTATTTGACATTAAACATCCATAAATTGTCTCTATAAAAGCATGATATCTTTACAAAGTGAAAGTATGAAACATGCTCTTCTCTCTATCAATCCTACCTAATCCTTTTAACATCAATGATAATCATATTGCCAACAATCTCCTCCTTTGGCATTGATGGCAAACTAAATGCTCTAATGCAAAATTAATGTTATGTTCTTCTAATAATTTGATACTTCTCTAGAATTTCTTGTTTTAACTTCTGATGAGTATGAAGTGAAGTTATTCATACCAAAATTTCTCCCCCTTAGGCAATGGCATATTTTCCTAAACTCATCTTGGACACTTGATTTTCTCTTCCAAACTTCTATAGAGAGCATTTACACTTTTTATCCAGACTTTTACAAAGATCATTTTCCCTTTTTCTCCTCCTTTGGTGTCAATGCCAAAGGGACTCCTTCTCACTATTTGTCTAAAGTTTTCTCCCCATTTATTAGATAAAGGAGTTATCCAAGAACCTACAACCATCAACTCATTATAAATTTGCAAAATATACATTTTCTCTTCTTCTAAGGATCAATAAGTATTTTATGATCCTTCTTCTGGACTTATGCTCCATCACTAGTATTTAGTGATGTGATGTAGGAGCTATCAGTCCCAAATTTTTTATCATTACATCACTTAAAAATCTGTAGGTCTCCATACATAGTCTGTTGATCCTAATACATGACAACTTAAAAATCTCCCACCTTGTCTAAGCAGCTAACTTGATTTGTTCAAGTCATCATCTCAACCTACTTGAGTTAACATTTGTAGCTAACATCACTTGATTCTCCATTGAAAGGGGTATCTTAAGAATAATAGATAGAGACACCTTAAATCATAATGTCCTAGATTAATGTGAAACTAGGAGTTACCCATAACTCCTCATATTCCTTCTCCTCCTTGGTCATCTTATTCTTTTAGTTCTTCTTCTTCTTCTTCTTAGGCTGAATAGAAGTAACATACTCATACACTATAATGTTCTCTTTTTTGTCTAAGATTGGATTGAAAATACATGGAGATAACATGTGACACACCTTTTCATCTAATGAATCTTCCTTACAACTTATAATCTCATCACTTGGCATAAAAGATTGATGTTATATGCTTGATACTTCCTCTATAGTAACAAGATGTTCACTTGAATCTATACATACCTTATAACTATCATCATGTATCACCTTAGATTTCTCCTTAAGATTTGTCTTCTCATTCTCAACATGTGTAGGCATTGAGAGTTCTTGCCATTTTCCAACCTCTATAGCATTCTTCATCATGGCTTGATATTTCACTTTCCATACATGATTGGGTTAATTATATGTTTTGTTGGGATTAATTTTCTCTTTTTTAAAGACTTGTGGACCTTTGATCACATTGGGAGGCATAATTTTCTTTACACTTTGTAGTTTTTGTCTTTCAAAGCATTTTATACATTGTTTAGATATGTGACCAAAATTATTACAATTATAGCACATTACATTTGTATTTACCAAGGGTGCAAATGAATTTTTGCTTACAAAGTTATTTCTCCTTGAATTTACAACTCTACATTTACTAGACTTATGACCAAACTAATTACAACTATAACAATAACCATAAAAAGATGAGGAATAGTTGGTCAAATCTTTTCTTTGTGTAAGATGGGGATTTCTTCTCAACTCTTGATTCTTCAAGTTGCTTATCCTTATGTAACCATCTGCATCAACTACCTTTGTCTTTTACATCTTCTTTGAGTTTTTAGAGTTGTAGTCATTATTCTTTTTCATTTCCTTAGACTTCTTTTCAGTTTTAGCCTTCTCATATCATCATTGCTTGTGTTTATCTTTGTATCCTTACAAGCTTTCTCTTTATTTTCTCTTGATCCTTATACTTTGAAATTATCATATAACTTAGTAGATGTACTAGTTATGGGACTTTCCCCATTTTTATAAAAAGGACTAGATTTCCCTTTTGATGGATTTTAAGAGTTGATCAATTCATCAAGAATTTATGATCCCCCTTTTAGCTTCATACCTTTGACGATTTATTCTTTAGCCTTTTCAAACTCTTTTCTCAAAGCCACTATCTATACTTCTAGCCTCATACACTCTTCACGTTTTAATTATAGTTCAATTTTGACTATATCTTTTATTATTTTAGCCTCTTCAAACTAAGTCTTGAGGCTTACTATGATCTAATCATATCTTTAAAGACTTTTGGATAGTTTTTGTGTTCTTTTTGTTTAAGCTTATTTTGCCTTGAGTTCACTTTTATCATCCTATCAATCTCATCTAGATTACATATGAGTTCACACTCAAGGTCCACTTCTCTTTCCTCTTTTTCATCAGAGTCATCAACTTCTTCTTGATCTAGATATACAAAAGTTAATTTTAATGCCATGAATAGAGATTTATTTCCCTCATCCACAAAGTCAAAATCATGGTCATTATCTAAGTTATCACTATCATCCAATATCTTCTCTTATATACAAGATTTTCTTATTTTTAAATAAGTTACTCCTTTTGGAATAATAGGGCTTCATTATTTTGCTATCCTCTTCTTACTCAGAGTTTTCTTTTTCTATCAGAAAGTCATTTAGAAAAAAAATGTTCTACTTTACCATAATTAAAACATTTAATGGATAACTTACCTTTGTACTTTACAGATCCTCTTTTCAATCTTCTAACAAAGTTGGCTTCTTCTTCATCAGTCTCCATAGATATGGATGTAGATGCTTTCAATTTTTAAATGCTTCGATACTTTGAATGTAGCTTATTTCTTGGAGGTATCTACTTCTCCCATTCTCATCTCATAGGTTGCAAAGGTTACATGAAACTCATCTATTATGAGCTTATCTATATATCTTGCTTCCTTTATTATAGAAATTTTAGAGTCATATTTTGATGGAAAAGATCTTAGGACCTTTTTGATAATGATTGATTCTTTCATCTGTTCTCCAAGGCCTCTAATTGCATTGACTATTTCATCTACCCTAAGGAGGTAGTCTATAATATTCTCTTCTTCAGTCATTTTAATAATTTTAAACTTACCTTTGTATGCTTTTATCTTAGCTTGCTTTACCTTGTCATCTCCTTCATAGATGCTCTTCAGTTTGTTCTAGATATCTTGTGCATTTTGATAATGCATCACTTTTACAAACTTTGATTTGGACAATCCACATAGAATAACATTCTTTGACTTGGAATTTTGATCATATGCCTTCTTTGAAGCTTGATCAGTAGGAGTTGTAGTAGGGGATATATATTCATTTAATATAGAAATTCATACATCAAAGCCTAATGAGGATAAATAATATTCTATTTTTATGATCTAGAATTCATAGTTAGATCCATCAAAGAGAGATGCTTTGTTTGATGGATATCCTACTTGACTAGCCATTGTTTTCACTATTACAAGATCTACCTGAGATGATTAAGCTTCTCTCAAGGAACCCTAGACTCTGATAAAAAAATTTGGAACATAAATATCTACTGAGAGGGGGGATGAATCAGTAGATTGACTAAAACTATTTCTTTAATCCTTTTAAAGTAAATTCAAAAGCATATGCATATTAAAAGATAAATGTAGAGATCACATACACACATAAATACACATGACACCAAATTTAGATATGGAAAACCCAAAGGTAAAAGCCATGGTGAAATAACTGCTAGAATCTACTATTCTAATCCAATGTCATAGTTAACACCTCACTTGGCAAAACCTCACTGGTTACAAGCCTCACTAGCTACAAGTCTCTATGGCAAAAACTCACTAGTTAAATTTAAGGACATCAATCCTATAGAGACACCAATCCCCTAAATAAGCACCAATTCATCTAATATTATGGTACAAAATAATTAGATCTATAGAGCTATAACTCTAGTGTACAAAATAGATTCATAAATAAATCCAACTCTATTCTCTCTATTACAAGTCTAATATATAACTATTTATTCTTTGCACATTATCTTTGTGTGTCTTTATTCCTCTCTACCTCTCTCTCTCTCTCTATGTCTATATATCTATCTATTTGACACACTTCATCTCTCTCACACTTTAATCCTCTCTACCATTATATTTTCTATTTGACACTCTTTAATAGTATCTCATCTTCTCTACACTTAAACCTGTGTGTCTATATATTTTCATTTGACATAATTCTAATGGATCCAATAGTATATACCTATGTCCTATATATCACACACACACACAGATATATATATATATATATATATATATATATATATATATATAAAGTAATGGATCTAGGGTTTTATTCTTCTTTGTGTTCTCACTCAGACTGTAACATATCATGCCAATTATAGAATTTAATTCATTATAACTTGAACTATAAGTTTATTACATCTCTATTCCATACATCACATAATAATTATATGTCTCATTACTATCTATAACATTTTTTGGAATCAAGTTTTGATGCATAGGCTATTTGATGTAGATTTGATTAATTGGATTGATCAATATCATTATTTGTGTCAAGATATATAAATTATACCAAATCTATTACATGTTCCTTCATGTTTCTCCACTTGATCATTTAGATTTAAACACTTTAAATACTAGCCTTTGATCTCTTTCATCATGCCATCTCCAACTTCTCTTTCTCCATTAGATCTCTATATGATACTAAAATTTAAATTTGTCATCTTTAGAATGTACCCACCAATCTTCCTAATCCAAGATTCCACATGTCATTCACTCTCTAAAGATGCACATTATTTATCTCTATCAAGAAGTTAAACATCAAAATCTTTATCCAATCTCATTGGTTCCTATATCTTTGGATCAATTTTACTCCATTGATCTTCTTAAACATGTTTAGTTTTTAAATCACCACTATGACAATAAACATTGATCACTTTGTTCCATCTAAGTCCACTCACTCCATTAGATATTTATTATCCAAGCTTTTACATGCCATTAGATATTTGAACTTGCACAAAATATACCTTGACTTGGTCGTTAAACTTCAAAACTTTCACCTCATCTTACTACTTCCTACATCTTTGGATCACTTTCACTCCATTGATCTTCTTAGACTTGCTTGGTCTTTAACTCATCACTATGTTGATAAAACTTCAACACTTTATAGCATTTGAGTCCACTATCATTGGTCCTCTATCTCACAAAATTATATGCTTATGAAACTTGGCATTATCGCATTCACTTAGAGGAACCTTTGACACTTTGACTTTATCATGCTCCATTAGATCTATAATGTCCAATTTAGTGTTAACCATTGGTCTTCAAACTATCTCAATCATTAAATCTGACAACCTTATGTTCATTACTTCTTTGTTTGACAATCTCCATGAATGTGACACTTATCACTAGTTCATTTACTTAGAGGAGCCTTTGATTATTTAAATTTACTTTATTTCATTTGATCATCTACGTATGATGAAGTGTGGGTTTTTGATCAAGTTGTAACATAATATAAAGTCTAATACTTAGGAAATATTAAGTCCTTTGATCATTATGCATGCTTTTAATTGATAGGTTGAGGGTCCAGTTTCATAATGATGAAAAAGTCTTAAGTTATAACTTAAACTATTGGGTTCAGGCTATATCTATTCACCATCAAAATATAAAGTGTCTATTGACACCATGACAGAAACCCTGAGGGTTTAACTAAAAAAACCATTTTTTGTTTGACAACAAAGAAAATTCAATTATAATCGCATTCCTTCTCCTTTGAGCCTATGGACCACATATTCAAGGTGCTAATTAAAAACTCATAAAATATCTTCTATTTATTTTAATTTAAACATTTGTAAATGCTCTTTGTAAAATCATGACAACATTGCATAGTGTAAATGTGAAACTACTCTTCTCTCCATCAATCCTACATGATCCTTTTGACATCAATGACATCCATAGTGTTTCTCTTGACATTAATGCCAATCATATGACTAAAACCTTTTGTAATTTTCCATAGATGAACTATTTAGGAATGGTTGGACCCTAAATCAATTTTTCTTCACTGAAGAGATTAACTTCACTCAAAGGATGAGTGAAGGTCACCTTGGGATTCTTTCTCTTAAATGGAATAATAGCCAACTCCACTTTTCTTTTAAGGGTGTCTATAACAACTAGGTTAAGCACTTTATTCCAATTTTATTCTTTAGATTCCTCCATTTTTTCATCCTTAGACTCATAAGCTAATGACAGTAATTTTAGATCATCTTTAATTATTTCACTAGGGTATAATGCTACCATATGAACCTCCTCCACTAGTGATCCTTGATCTTCTACTTGATTTTAAGAAGATATAATTTCATCTATCTTTCTCTCCTCTAGCCTTTGGTCAATCTATAGATAGGTCTAGACTCTATCTATGATGAGGTTGGTGGAGGTTTAGAAGGTTCACCACTTAGCAAATAATACTACTTTGCCCCCAATTTCCATTTGTCATCATCCCCTTTTTACTCCCTCTACATTTTAGACTCTAGCTAGATGTTGTGACTTTTAAATCTAATGGTGATCTTAGATAATGAATAGGCCTTTGTATATATGGGTTCAAAAGGAATAAGCTGATGATCATACGAAATATTGATTCCCTTGGACTTTAGATGCTCCTTGACTCTTCCATACGGATCTAAATATCATATTTCATCAATTTTAGTTTAAAATAGGTCATGTGTTTGGAATCATCCTTAATGTTGTCCCATTATTCAAAAATAGTCCACCCAATGGTTAAGGGGAGGTTATGAAGTAGACCCTTCCTCTTAGTTTTACACAAACCATCTATCTAATTGCATATTTGGCAAGCTAGTTTTTACTAAACTAACTTGATTGTCACATAGACTAGTAATCTGAGGGGAGTGCATTATGTTCCTTCAATCTTGATGATTGTGAAATATATATATACCTAGATGTCTCCCATGGTCTCAATTAACTTTTCGTTCAAGGGCCTGACTCTTGACATTGGATTCCTAGTTATGGCTAGATAAACATAGTCACATATGAAGTGGATGTGGTCCATGTATTTGAATACATGTAAATTTGAATATTATTAAGAAACTATCTATGTCCCATTAGGTGACCATTCCCTTAGGTTAGGTATGTTTTTTATATCAATAAAAGCATCTAAGAGGTATGATATCATGTAAAATTGGTTCCTAGTTTTCTTCTTGACTGTAAAGATCTACCTACTTAAAAGAGTGTTGACCACTTAACCAAGGGGAGGCGTGTTTTGTTTCTAAACTATAAAATAGAATAAAGACACCCAAACTTTGTCCACATATGTGATGGTTAAATTTAAATATAACCTATTCATCATAGTCAAGATCATTCTCATCCAAGGTCTAAATCGACCAATGGGAATATTGCCATTGAAATCTACAAACACCTGATTTGTAGAATATAACCATAGAACAAGGATGGTATTTAAGTAATTTTCTTTGGCTAAATTTTTTATTGTGGTTTGGTCTATTTGATGTTTAGACAAATGTTAATAGTTCTCAAATGTTGTGGTAGAGACATAAGCTATATTTCTATGAGTATGCTCATTGATTAACATACCCTTATCAATTTTACCTCTCTAAAAGTAGGAGATTGAATGTCTATATAATGTATTAGCTTAGGTTTTGCTACATTTTAATGGGGACACATCATTTTAATGAAGACTATGTCAAAGTAGATCCTTCATGTTGACACATTATTTTCCTCTTCTCTTTTAATATGTTGTTATTTCTCAAAGGTCTAAAATTGGCTCGACTAATTATTGTCCCTTGTATTTAAAGTTATGACAAAAAATTGTGTGTCCTTGAAGACTCTTACTTATGTATATAAGGTCAAATCGAGTTATAAATTCTATTTATAGATGATTTTCAAGGCTATCATGGCTACAAGTTTCTCTAAATTTCATGTAATTGGTCTGTAATTTAATTCCTAGATCAAATTCTCTTTACATAGATGACGATCCAATATTCTTTGCCTTGATTATGATGATCACAGGGTCTAGCTAGGTCTTCTAGATGTGCTATAGATATTTATAAATGTTTTTATAGTGCTTTAATGATAATATTTATTCAAACTTATGTGAGATTCATGACTTAGATAGAGCTTATATCTTTGTATTTATACATTTACATTACCTAAGCCCATAACATCTTTAACTTGGCACATGAAGCTTATGTGGATCTGATGTGGCATCACCATGGAATTTTTGTGGCACTTTACTCATTAATATTTTAAAAATGACCATTTTCATTTGAAAATTCCACATTACTCTCATACCATTAGATTTATTTAAACATATCAACATGGTTCATTGATATTGATCCAAAAGATTGAATGCCATTGGTCTTGAGCCTTGTTGAAATGTTAAAATTGATTTCACACCATTGATCTTGATTACATGGATCGATCTTTTTTTATCAATATTGGTCTACTTGTTTATTTATCTTACTCTATATACCATTGATTAGAATGTATATGCTCATCTACATACCATCTATATTCAAATGATGCATGAGATTTAACTTATGGTCCATAAATATGCCATGTGTTGTCTTTACATTCATATTTGAATTTTAAACATTCATTACACACCATATGATCACCTTCATCTAAGTAAATTTAGACCATTGGATCTTGATATTTGAGGTTAAATTCCATTGGTTGTTGAGTGTTCTTTGGTTGATATTGTGACACTTGTCATGTTCTCACTTGTCATGGGGATCTATTGAAGTTTTGACTTAATACACACCATTAGATCAATCTAGCTTGAGAAAACACGTACCATTGATCCTATGAATGTGATCAAGCTTTAACTTAGGGTCAGGGTCTTGTCTACCATCTTGTACCATTGGATCATGATTATCTGAGTAAACACAAGTCATTAATCTTGTGAATAAAAATGATGTTTAAGTCAATGTCTAGGGAACATAAAATTTAAGATAAAGTCTTAGACTAATGTTTTCATTTGTATTAATAAATAATAATAAGGTTTTAGGATAAAATTTTGAGCTAATACAGAAACATATTAAAGGGTACCCCACATATAATAACAAGACATAGCATAAAGTCTTAGGATAAGGCCTTTTAGGCTATGTCTATAGACATCACAAAAACCCCAATGGTTAGTTAGACCGTGTAGAAATGGAAGGGACCAAGGGGGAAATGGGAAAATAAAGAGACCAAGCATAATTAATTTTTAGACTAATTTTTGGTGAAGTTAATAAATATGATTAAACCTTAGGATAAAAATATAACTAAGTCTATGGCATAATAAAAGGGTCCTCACATTTAGTTAGACCATGCTAAGATAAAATGAAGCAAAGGGGGCTCGAGATGTGAGGAACTTAGGATAAATATTTTAGACTAAGGTTTTGGTCATGTTAATAAACATGACTAGGGATGTAGGATAACATATAACTAAGCCATATTAAAGTGTTCCCTTGAAAAAATGTATCCACCAAGTTTGAATTCAATTCAATGGGCATGAGCTACAGAAATTGGAGTTAAGGTTTTAAGTAGATTAGACATGAATTCACCTTGATTTCAATATACCAAAGGATAGTAAAAGATAAAATTAATATTTAATCACAAAACCTTGAGCATGTTTAGTCCCAAATTATATTCCATTGAACCTCCAATAGAGAAACATAATCAACAATTTTTAGTAATATTGGAAGAGGTGAAACCATGATCATTTGACAACATGTCCAGTAATCAAAATGTGAGTTATGAACAATGTGAAAATATTCTAGATATATTCTAAATAAGTGAATTTTTAGTTTTAAGGTACAAATTTGCATAGTATAACACAAGGGTTCCCATTTTTCAAAAATGGGGGTATGTTGACCTCAATAAATGGAAGAATCTATGGGAAACCTAATAATATGTTAGAATTTAGAGACTCTAGTTCAGACTAATAATTAGGTCAATTAATACATTTGATTAGTCACCATTATTTATATCTATCCATGCTTGAAACAAGCCTTACATATGAATAATTTGGATCAAAACATCAAGACCTAATCATGTTATGTGTGTTATTTGATTCCACTTACTATTTTCCATGGGATTTGGGGTTACAACTTCTATATTTCATGGATTTGATCATTAACATTGACTTTTATCATGTTTGGATATTCATTAAGAACCATGATTTAATTCAAGGAAGGATTGGGCATTTCACTATTACTAGATAGGTATATATATCCCTAATAGAGATGCCTTTAGCTTTACTAAAAGCATTGCTCCACTACCATCCAGGTGTCCATAGCCTTGGTGGAGATTAATAGAATCGCCTTGGTGGAGATTAATAGAATCGCCTTAGTGGAAATTAATAGAATCACCTCTGCTTAGAAAGCTTCTTGAATTTTGTACTAAGATCTTATTTTTTCATTTTGTAGATACTTAAACTTTCTAGCAAAGGTTGGGAACTAGATTAGCTAGGTTTTAGGGTTTGGTCAAGTGTTTGATCTTTAAACAATCATCCTTAGTTGTAAAATTTGTCTTAGGTAATTAATTTTTTTTAGGTGTAAGCATGACTATATCCCAATAATCCAAGCTTTCACTCTACATGTGAAATCATTCTAAGGACCAAGATTAGACTATAACAATTTTCAAAATACTAAGGAATAATTAACCTACTTATTATTCTTTACTAGTTTCTCTTAACTATAACATTAAGCTCACACTTTAATAATTCATAATCAACTAATGCTGAGGAAACATACATGCATTCTTGAACTATGGAGTTCATTTTGAGAAATAATATGAGTCTTGAGCTAAGGGTTATACAAAAGGACTTATTAGAAGTAAGGAACAAAGAAGGGAAAGTAAACACACCAAATAAAAAGTTAAAAAATAGAAATCAAAGATAAAGCAAACAAATATATAAAAATAAGGGATTGGAAGGAAAGCAATAGGAAAGAAACCAAACAAATCCATACACTAACTTCATGAATAACTTGCCTCTAAGATCAAATGGAAAGTTATTTAGCCTACCATATAACCTTGAAGCATGATTGATTCTATTCAGTGGCCTCTTCTAATGGAAAGGAGCACTTGTATATTCATGTCTTCTATGTGATGTATCTTGATCTATTGTTACCATTCTTTCATACCTATATTGAAGATATTAATCTAAAACACAATCATATTTTTCCCAAATACTTTTATCTTTCATCAAGAGTGCTAAGTCTTCTTCATTCATGGACTAATAGTGACTTATATCATCCTCATTCAATAATGCCAACTCAAATATCATTCTTAGATTGATGTCTTCATTAAGTTAAACTTGAGGTGGATATGGACTACCAATATTTGAATAAAAATTATTTGAATCATCCCAAAAATTTACTTCATCCTGATCAACTGAAAATGCATGAAATTCATTTTCAACCTTACCCTTTGAATCAGGATGATCACATACTTTCAACCATTTGATGGGTTTATATGGGAATTCCTAATTTGATGCACTTTCTTCATCTTCATCCTCTATG
This sequence comes from Torreya grandis, assembly GCA_037957365.1. NCBI lineage: Eukaryota > Viridiplantae > Streptophyta > Pinopsida > Cupressales > Taxaceae > Torreya > Torreya grandis. The sequence continues at coordinate 227,407 of JARHVA010006165.1, forward strand.
AAGAATGGCATCTCTTTTATTCAATTGAGTCCCATCTCATCTTGTTTTGGGATCTCCATAATTAAATTTCTATCTTGGAATACCTCAATTTGTTTCAAAAAATCCTAGTATAAATTTTTCCACTAGTTAATTTCTTTAGGTATATCTTCAATTTCAATAATAACCTCATATAAATTGTCCACATAGTTATCTTTTAAAGGGAGGTTAGCTTGTATATGATCTTTTTCATGGTGTTGTTCATGTTGAATGTCTATTCTTTCTTATAAAGCATCTTTAGGTTCATTTTATTCTTTGAATGGAAAATCAAAAGCCTATACCATAAAGGATTGGGATGTCCTCACAAAGCTAAATGTGCCTACAACATTTTCTTGATTAAACATATATTTAGATGTATCCTTTTCATTTTGATATGCTTCAAAGACATCACAATGATCATCTAGGCCTATATCATATACATTCTTAGATGACCTATTATTTTTTTTGTCATGAAACCTATTTGTAGGCATATTGAACCTTTGAGAAGCATAGATTCTATTAGGGTTTTCCCCAGTATTACCCATTTGTTTTTATAACTAAAAGAAATTAGTGCTTAGATTTTGAACCATCTTCAAGATATAATCATTCTCACTCTTGGGTGCTTCTAAGTTATGAACTTGGTTTTTATTACTATTGATTGGCATTAAAGCACTCTACTCCTATGGATGAAATCAATTTTTAACATTATTTAAGAACCCCAAATTTTGTCCGAGATGGGTATGGCTTAAGGGTAATTATTTTGAGACTAGTGTCTAGTTCAAGTTAAACACACTTTCATTAGCATCAGGAATGATATTTATTGTTGGGAAATTGGGTTAAATATTTAGCATAACATACATAAGTTAACCTCAAGGTTTCATTTTATCATTGATTATTATAGATTAAACATAGGCCAAGGCCAAGGTGTTTATAACTCCAATAGACCTTTTAAGAAACATAAAAGTCATGGCATCCAAAGTATCCTTGTAAATATCTAAGGCTAAAGCCTCATAAGGTCTATAAGGAACTATGGTTTTACTAAACATCTTCTATAATATGGAATTAAAGGCTCTTATGGCCTCATTGTGATCCCTTTTAATTATGGTGAACTGTTGATACAAGATATAAGGACTAATTATTTTACCAAATTTATCAATAAATATCTTGTTAAAATCATTCCAACTAGTGTTATAATTTTCTAAAAGAATAAGGAACCATTCATATGAAACATCTTTGAAATTAAATGGAAATATTATACATGCTACATGTTCATGAACTACATTTAGAAGTGTCAAAGTAGCCTTGAAATATTTAACATGTTTTTCAGTTGTGACAAAATTATTGGGACTAAATGAAGGCATATACCTTTCAATATTTCTTGGTAAGTCATGTACCTAGCCAAGCACATTGATAGAAGATCCACATAACCATGCCATACCTTGATGCAGACCTTGTTTATGGTGTTTTCAGTTTGAAAATCTTTGAACCCTATTTGAAATATGATGTGTAAGTCTTATATTCATAAAGATGAGTGATTAGGCTTACATATTTAGGTACATTTTATACAAATATGTATAAATATCAATAAAATACATCAATATTTAACTAAATTATCTTAAAGACATATCTAAATACATTAGCATGAATGATATTTATACATTTAAGTTTGAGTACACTCAATTTTACAAGGAATTTTTCAATACCTAAATGAAAATGCTATTAATAACCTCAAACACATTGGATTCATAGATATTAAGCTATCTTTATTGTAATTACACATGGATATGCAAATAACATTGATATTTGTCTAAAGGAAACACAAATATTGGTCCAAGACCATAAATATCAATGACCTTTATACTTCTGGAAAAGAATAACACAATTGTGTAAATATTACACAAATTTTTGGACACAATTCATAAGAATGAGCACAAATACTTCAAATCTATATAAATCTAACTAGCCCTCCTTCTAGCCCTAGTGAATCCCTTCTTATCGATGCCTGAATATGTATCATAGGTACCCAAAGTATTCTAAAACACTTCTCATTTTATAATTCAATGTATAAGTTTGAGGTTGTGATAATCCTATTATTTTTTTATTAAATAGAAAAAAAATAAGTGGGTTGTTTCATAGTTTTTATAAACCTTGGTGATTGGGAGACACCATGGCCAAATAGTTGATTTATGCAAAGTATTAAGTATGCTATGATAATAATGGTCAATTATGATCAAAAACTAATATAAAGGTTAATCATATATGGATACTTACAATGAAAATTAATATAGAGTGATATGGTTAAAAAATTAGTAAAATGGAATGTAAGGTAGAGAAGACATGTTATTGATCTTCATTCCAAATATCATGACAAACTTCAAATATCATCTAGACATGTACTTAACCAATATATGAAATAAATTAACATAAGTTAAAATCATATCACACATTAGGTATACATATAAGGAATGTGGTAAATAATGAAAAACATAATAAAGTTCACTTTAAAGATTTAACCCTATAAGCCAACGACATTAGCCCAAATGCAAGAAGAGTAAGAAAATGAAATGAACCTAAGATTTTTCAATTAAACTAGCATTGACATAAGTTAACATCTCTACATTCAAATGTACACACCAATAATTCACAATCACCATTCAAATCAAGAATTCAAAATAAACAAGTGAGAGAGAAACTAGGATAACAAAAGACAATCAAATTTGGACAAACTTTGTAGAATTCCTTGCTTATATTAATTGCTCAAAAGTTACAATTCATTTTTGGATCAAAAAAATCCATCATTTTTTATAATGGTAAATACCTATTTATATAGACCTTTCATGAGGTATACCCATTAATAATTTCAATATTTAAGGATAGTTTTCCTTTTACAATCTTTTGGCAAACTTCTAGATATTCTAAATGAATAAGCTATAGGCACTGTGCTTTAGAAGTTACACATACATTTAGAATAGAACATTCTCTTTTCAAAATTATACAATATCAATTAAAAAATAATATTCCTATATTAAATAACTTGGAGACCCTTGTGTTATTGTAGTCTTTTTATTTCCCTACAAGATCTTCATTTTGTAATGTTGTTCATTGATAAGCTGGAGATCAATGATAGGTCTCATGATTAATTATTTTTATTGATCTTCTCAACCCTTAAGATATTTATAAACCCTTTCCAAATATTATTTGATTCCCTTGACATCTCCTATCTTCTCCTCTGATGATAAAATTAGGGCCATGACCTTCTTGTTATTAACCCCTATTTTCCCTTGTCCTTGATTCCTTACTTCTTGAATGAATTAAGTAGTTTTGTGCTTGAACTCTTCACCATTTATTAGCCAAAAGGGACTAAGTGTGGTAGGCTCTTTGATCAATTTATCCATAATCTAGAACATTTTATCTTATTTATGTTTAAGGTCCTTAGAATTTTCTTCCAACTGCTTGGACCAACTATTCAGGGCCTTGATCTTATCAATTAATACAACCATATCCATATTAAGGTGGACTAGGCTAACTATTCTAAATTTAGGAGTTTTATTTTTAGTTAATACCTCAATTAAATCCTTCACTTGGTAACTCAAAGCCTTATTTTTTCCACTTGGCTTGTATCCTTAGTGTTTTGTTTATTTATTGCATCTTACCTAGTCTTGACTAATTTTTAAAATTTGAATAAATCAGGCATGGTGTCCTCAAATTTATTGAATCTATCTTCTTGGAATTACAGGATGACTTGTTCTTTTAGATTCTTTTTTTGTGACAACGTGCCATTGATCATTATTTTTAACTGATCTATCTGATCCTGAGCCATTGGAAGAACAATTATTTCAAATATTAGGTCTTCACCAAAATTTTGTCCTTTATTTGGGGTCAATCCAATAAAAGGTTACACTTTTCCGAAAGTGAATTCCTCCCCTCCAACCATTGATTTCTTCTTAGTTACTCTCTCCAAACTAGTAGTGGTTGGGTAAAATTTGATACCAACTAAATATTATATCTCCTTGAGAGTTGGGGTCTCCATCTATACTCCACTTTTTTATTCCTAAAGCAATCATTATTTTCTCTTCCTCATTTTGCAATGCAACTATCCATGGGTTAACTTCCTCATATATTAGAATATATATTGATTACACCATTATGCAAGGATGGTGCATAGTAGGTACCTTTTTTAGTTTACCATAGTTTAACCATTTAGGAATGGTCGGACCTTAAATAAATTATTCCTGATTAAAGAGATTAACTTCACTAAAAGGATGAGTGAGTGTAACCTTAGGTTCTTTCTCTTAACTAGGCTAATGTTCAACTCATCCTTTCTTTTGGGGGTGTCTATAGGAACTAGTTCTAACACTTCCTTCCCATTTTATTCTCTGGATTCCTCCATTTAATCATCCTCAGATTATAAGGCTAATGATACTAATTTTAGAGCATCTTCAATTATTTCACTAGGGTCTATTACCACCAGATGATCCTCCTCAACTAGTGATCATTACTCCTCTACTTGAGTTGAATAGGATGTAATTTCATTATTCCTTCTCTCCTTTAGCCTTTGCTCAATCAGTGCCTTAGTTTGGACTCTATCTGTGACTAGGTTGGTGGAGGTCTAATAGGTGCACCACTTAGAAAATGGTACTATCTTGGCCCTAATTTTCATCAATCATCATTCCCTTAGTTCTCCATCTGTATTCTAGACTCTATCTTGATGTTGTGTATTTTTAATCTAATGGTGACCTTAGATAATGAAGAAGCCATTGTATATATGGAGTCAAAAGGAATAGGCTAATGATCATGAGGGATATTCATTCCCTTGGCCTTTAGATACTTCTTGAATCTTCCATGAGGATCCCACTATCCTAGTTCATCAATTTAGAGATTGAAAGAGGTTTTATGTTTGGAAGTAACCTCAATTGTGTTAATTTGTGTAAAAAAATACTTCCAATGGTTAAGGGGAGGTTATGAAGCAATCACTTCCTCTTATTTTTACACAAACCATCTATCCCATTATATATTTGGTAAGCCACCTCCTACTTAGCTAATTTGATTGGCACATAGAATGGTAATCTAAGAGGAGTGCATTGTGTTCTGACACTCTAAATTATTATGAAATATGGTTATAACTAGATGTTTCCCATGGTCTCAATTGAATTTTTTGTCAAGGGGCTGAATCTTGACATTGGATTCCAAGTTATGGCCTCTGTTAGGGCTAGATAAACATAGTCATAAATGAAGTGGATGTGGTCCCTATATCTAAATATGTGAAACTTTGAATAGTATTAGGATACTAGTTATTTCCCATCAAGTGACCATTCCCTTAGGTTAGGGATCTTTTTGGTAGTGATAATGTCATCTAGGAGGTATGACATCATGTAGAACTAATTACTAGTTTTCTTCTTGACTGTAAAGATCTACCTACTTAAACAAGTGTTGACCACTTCACCAAGGGGAGGGGTGAGTTGTTTCTCAACCATAAAATAGAATTTTGACTTTGACAGGAAAGATAACTACCACTCCAAAAAACAAAGAGAAAAGGGTAGCATACATAGGGGTTTGAGTTCTAGTACAATATGCCCATAAGGTGAAGGGGATGTATAAATGCTAATCATGACCAGATGCATTAACCATTTTAGTTAGCATGTTATTGAGAGTTTTGTTGGATCCCTCTACCTATCTATTAGCTTGAGGATGATATGGTGATGATAAAATTAACTTGATACCAAATTCATGAGAAAGACCTTGGATTTTTTTGTTTTTGAAGGATTTGACATTATCAATTATGATTTTATGAGGAACACTAAAAGGATAGATAATGTAATGACTGATAAAGTTGAAAATATTTTCTAATTTGGTTGAGACAAAAGGAATAAAATATACCCATTTAGTAAATTAATCAATCACAATGATGATAAAGTGATTTTTCTATAAAGAATAGGGGTTAATTTAACCATTAAGGTCTAGACCCCATTATGAGAAGGGCTAGAAATCTATGGATACACAAATAATATGGCTAAGTGTGTGATGTAAATAAGCATGTTTTTGACACTTAACATGATTTTTCACTTAATCACAATATTATTTGTTAATTTTAGGAAATTAATAGCCAAATCTAAAGATTTTTTTAGTGATGGATAGGTCACTAAAGTTTCCCCCACATATCTCATAATGTGTTTCCCTGATAGCATGAGAGGCTTCATGACAATGTAGGTAGTGGAAGATGAGACCATCAAAGCCTAATTTATAAATATTTCCACCCAAAATGGTATAATTTTAGGTATTATAGATAAATTCTCTTTGAACATTCCTAAAAAGGCTAGAAGGAATTATGGCAAGGTTAAGATAGTCAAAACTCTACTGATACCAAAGGTTGGATTGGGCCTCTTCCACATTAAAGATGGTGGGAAGGTGTGATTTGACATAAGGGGGATGTGTAAGTCTATGGATGATGAAATAAATCTTAGAGTTAGAGGGTTAAAATCAGATCTAAGAAGTGAGGTAAACTATGGTATCAAAAAATGTGTTCGTATATCATAGGGTGGTGTTGATATGGTAGTGTCTAAATGATGCAAAGAGTACATCCACTGATTATTTTTACTATTGTAAGACATCATTATTAAAATGGTAAGATCCATTTATTATTAACCATGAGTTGAGAGTCACCAAATACATTGATCATTTTGACTCCTAAGGCTACGCAGTTTGAAGGCCTATTACTAGGGATTCATACTTAGCCATATTATTAGTATATTCAAAATCTATCTTGAAAGATAAAGGAATATGTTCATCATGAAGGGGGATAAGGATAATGACAACTCTCCCACCATGTTGAAACTTTGATCCATTAAATAACATGGTCATTTGATAAGTGAAGTTTTCTAGAGAGAGGGTCATGATGAACTCATTGGGAAACTCAAGAGGAAGAGGTTGATCATCTCCTAAGAGTGCATTAACTAATTGGTAGATAATCAATTGCCCTTTAATCAACTTATACTAAAGAAACTTTAGGTTAAACTCATCTAAAACCAAGATCCATTTATCCATACATTGGTTTTAGTATGCCTTGAAGTGCATAAACTTGAGTGGGTCAGTGTTGGTTATGACATAGGTCTTGTGGTTAATAAGGTAGTGGCAAAGTTTGGTGGCCACAAATACCAAGGCTAGGCAAAACTTCTCGATATGGGTGTATTGAATTTCATATTTTACAAACATGTGGCTGATGTAGTATATGGCTTGATATTTATGTATTTCATCTTGATGAGTGAGCATGACCCCCAAGGAGTGATAAGTGGTGGAGATATACAAGTAGAAAGGTTGATCATCCTTGGGAGGAGTGAGGATAGGTGGAGATAAAATGTACTTATTAAGTGAATCAAAGGAATTTTGAAAGTAATTTTTCCACTTAAATGATACATCCTTATTCAAAAGGTGATGTAAGGGTTGACATTAATCTAAGAGTTGGGAGATAAAGTGAGGAGTGGATTAGAGATTCCCCTGCAAGCTATAGAGTTACTTGAGGTAGGCAACAGGAGGCATGTCTAGGATTGCTTTGATTTTGGCTAGATTATCTTTGATTCCTTGAAGGGATATGATGAATACAAATATATTTCCTAATAGAACCCAAAAAATTTACTTCTTTGGGTTAAGGTAGACATGGTAATGGATGAGTCATCCAAAGATAACCTTGAGAATGGCTAAATGATCCTTACAATATTTATATTGTCCAAGAAGGCCATCCACATATACCTTGATGATTTTATGAATAAAGTCATGGAATATGTAGGTCATAATTCATTGATAGGTTATGACATCATTATTTATTCCAAAGGGCATGACCTGATAGCAAAAAGTTCCCAATGGGTTGATAAAGGTAGTTTTGTGTTGATCTTTGGTGGTAATTATGATCTCATTGTAACCCAAGAATCCACCCATAAGAGGTAATAACATGTGGCTAGATATAAGATAAAATATATGGTAAATGATTGGTAGAGTAAATTAATCCTTTGGTCAAGCATGTTTGAGGTCATGAAAGTCCACATAAATGCATAGTCCCCCTATGGCTTTGGTGATAGATACGATGTTGGAGACCCATTAGGGAAAGTCAATGGGTTAAATGAAATTTATGGATAGGATATTTTGAATCTCTTCTTTAATGAGAAGTGATATACAAGGGTTTATTCATATAATTATTTTCCTAATAGGCTTGACATCATGTTTGGTGACTATGTTGTTAATAGTAATGAAGGGGTTGATTCCTAGCATGTTACTATAAGACTAAGTAAAGGCTATGTTGTAGTCTTACAAGAAGAAGGGGAAGTCCTAAAGCCCCTCAAAATTTAGAGATTGTAAAATTTTGATAATGTATGGGTTATCTAGAGTGCCCAAGTTTATATCCATGGTGGCTTCATTCAACATGGTCAAAGTCTTAGGAGGTAGGGATTTGTGGATGGAGGAACCTAGTTCACCAAGATAAGTGAGAATAGAATTATTATCCTAACACTAAATGATATTAACGGTAAGAGATTTACTTACTATCATCTTAAGATGGGTTAGAGTAATGGTTATAGTTTCCCCATCTTTTTGATAGGTTAGGGGTCTAAGGCTAATCTTATTGATGAAAAAGAAAAGTTAAGAGGGATGATGTTAGAATCCTTAGCTATCAATGTTGGAGTAGATGGTGAGGAAGTGATTTCCTCATAAATGATGGTTATGGGAGGTGGGTTGGTTTATTTTTTAGGTGGTGTGAATTTGAGGCCATGATTTTCATGAGGTTTTTGACTTTTTATTTTCCCCATCCTTTTGATAAATCAAGGGTCCAAGGCTAATCTTGTTGATGGAAAAGAAAAGTTAGGAGGATGATGTTATAGTCCCCAGTTATCGATGGTGGAGTAGATGGTGAGGAAGGGATTTACTCATAAATGATGGTAATGGGAGGTGGGTTGGTTTGTCATTTAGGTGGTGTGAAACTGAGGCCATGATTTTCATGTGGTTTTTGACTTTCAATTAGAAATAACTCATGTAACCCATGTTCATACTAACCTAGAACAAATACCTTCCAATCACACCTATAAAGGTATGTCTTTGGAAACTCTATCTTGTCTAGATAGGAGAAGTTAAAGTTAAATGGGCAAGGTGAAAAAAGGGTGGTAGAAGTGTTAAGGGGCTTGTCAAGTCCCCAATAGATAAAACTGGTTTGATAAGTTGAGGGTCCAAACGTAATAATGGTTCTAATATTGGGGTCATAACCAAGTTGATGGTCAATTTTCACATACTCTTGGGGAGTAAATAAAGCATCAAGAGTGAGAACGTGATATTCACCTAATGAAATATGATAGAAAGTTGATTCCAAAGGATCTATTATGGGGATTTGGGTGAAAGTGATGGAATAATTGGTGGATGCTTCTTTGGTATAAGAAGATGGGGTTTCATTATTTATCAATGAAGGCTTGTTAGATAGAGGAAGGAGAACATCATTGGGTTGATATGTCATATTTCATGATGTAAAGGGATTGGAATTAGCTTATATGGTAACAACTTGACCTTCATGCTAAAATTTGATACATCGATGTAGGGTGGATGGTACACAACTTATGGAACAAATCTAAGTGTGTCCCAACAAGATTTTATACTAGAGTTCTCCTTCCACTACATAAAAGAGCTCAAGAAGAGTGGGAGGTCCTAGACAAATATGAATGACAATAGTTTATATAGTTGTGACCATGGTATCATTGAATGATCAGAGCACCACTGAGGTTTCTGACATGATGTTCTTGGATAATTTGAGTTGGTTGTAGGTGTGGGAGGAGATGATGTTGATATTATCCCATCTATTAATCATAACCATTTTGATGTGGTTTTGGTTGATATAAGTGGTAATGAAGAGGGGAATATTGAGGTCATCTAGATGGATGAAGGGTATGTCTAAATCTCTTAAGGTAATAAGGTCAAACATATGAAGGGCTCTGATAAAGGTTACTAGAGCTTATGAGTCTTCTGGTCTAACCTTTATAGACTACAACACTTATATAATTTCCTCATGATGATGGGTTGAGGTATTGATTAGTTCATACAAACTCATATTTATCAACATTTGGTGAAGTTATTTCATAACTACACATTGGATTTATATAGATAGATTAGGGTGATAGGGTCCTAAGATGGACACTTTCAGTTTGGTTGAAGGTAAAGATGCTTAGTATTGGCTAATTGGTTGGGTGGAAGAAGAGGGTGTGTTCATAAAATGGAAACCTTCATCTTTTTAGTATCATTTTGTTGAGCCTATGATCATATGACCACATGGATGGTATGGATTAGGGTATAAGTAATGTTAGGTGATTGATTCAGTTCATATTCACTCTAAGGTGAGAGTGGAGGGATAGATAAGTATTGGTCAATGGTTTTTGGTTCTTAGATCAATCTTGGGCTTAGTAAAGACTCATTTGATAATAATTGATCCTCATGATATAGATGATATTCCAATAATTGGAGAGCCTTACACTTTTATGTGTCATACTCTAGTGTCCTATGGTATGAACATACAAATTTTTCATTATACCAAGATAGTTTAGGACTATGTGGGTCAAATGGTCTGATATGTGGTAAAGCTAAGTAAGATGTTTGTAATAACCTTTGTAGGATAATGGTAGTATAGGCATAGAGGGATTATGTTTGGTAACGGGGGTGGAAGCCCTTTTAGGAGTGATCTTGATGGTAAAAGACTTGGATGAATGGGTGCCCTTGGTGAATGGTTTAGGTTTAGGTAGAGAGGTTAAGGGTTTTAGGTTATAAATTTGTGGGGTATAAATTTTGGAGATAATCTATTTGTTTATGTATGACTAGGAGATAATAGGTATGTTCATGGGTGGTTTAGTTAAAATAGGTGTAGATGAAAGGATGAGTGATGGTATAACCAAAAGTGGTTGTTGGGTTTTGATTAGGATGGTTGGTTTCCTAATTAAGGTATAGATATGGGGTCCTGAAATAGAGGGAAAGTAGAGAGGGGTGGTAGAGTTTTCATTTTTGGGTTTCTAGGTGGTTTTATCTTTTTGGTTGGTTTAGCTTAGGGTTTGTCTGATAGGTTTAGTTGGTTTAGGTCTAATTTGATTGATAGTTGTGTAATGTTGTGGGTAGGAAACATGCCAAGATTCATGGTATGTTTAGATGGAATGATAAGGGGTGACTTGGATAATTTATGCATGGTAGGTTGAGATGATTTGGTGATGGTTTGGTTGGTAGAGGTGTTTAATAGTTTGGGTGTGATGGTGAAAGTTTTACCAGTAGAGGTGATAGGATGGGTTGATAATGGTGTGGTTAGGAGTTGTTTCTTGGTCTTGAAGTTTGACACTATGCTAAAATGTGTCATGATCCATGTCAAGTAGGGATAAATATCCTAAGTTTTGGACTAGCTAAGAAAAATATTTGTAGATAGGTTTGATCCCCTCAACATTGGTTTTAAAAGATGACTCTACAGGTGGAGAAAGGGGAGTGGGTAGATTATCCTTTACCTCAATCAAAGGATATAAGGCTTGGAAAGGTATTTAATTGATGGGAGGAGTAGGTAGAATGATATCTTCCTTAGGGATGCTTTCCAAAAGGAGAGTGGATTGTTGTATGATGAAAGAAAAAGGTGTGGTGGGAATAGTTGTCTCCCTTGGTATGTCCTCTAAAGGGGTTAGTCACTCCACTATCTTGAAAAATGGAGGAAGGTAAAAGGTAATATTATTTATTTTAGTTTTCAAAGGAGATGTTGGTGAATACACTAACTCAATAAGTAAATGGGAAGATAAGGTAGGTCAGATAGTGGTCTCCTTAGTAGCAAGTTCACTAAGCACCATGTTAACAGTGTGTACCTCATGGGAAGATTCTTATTTTTTTTCATTATTGGTGGATGGAGTGTGGATGGAAATGGTTGTCTAAATATGTTAAGTGATTGGTTTGGGGGTGCATTAGGGTTATCCAACATAATCTCCCCCTTGTTAATGAGATTCTGGATAACACTCTTGAAGGTGTTGTACCTACTGACATCATATTCAATGACATAGTGGAAGGAACATAATTTGTTATCTTTATACCAAAAAAGTGCAAGATGAGAAGATTTGAATTATTATGGAGGTTTTATTGGAGGAAATTAGATAATGTTGGATTTTATTAGTTTCTCCAAGACTGAAGCATATGACTCAACAGAGTAACTTGCATTTCATTGTTATGGTTTGGATTCTTGGTATTTTGATTAGACAATTTGGAGGAGTTAGATTGGTTGATAATGGGTGGAGGGGTGGTTTTAAGGACAACCACATTTATAGTTCCCTTGTTATTATAATTAGAGTTTGTTTGGTTTTGGGATTTGGAGGAGGAAGATTCATTTGATTTGAAGGTGTTATTGTTTCTCAACTTTAATTTTTCCTCATTAACGACTCTATTTTCTAGTTTGTGGGCCATGGTGAAAGCTTCATCAAAGGTCCTAAAGTTATGAAATCATAGAGTAGAGGAAATGTGTTTGGAACATTCCTTGGTGAAGAGATCAATCAGCTTAGGCTGGGGTAGAAGAAAAGAGAGTTGGTTTATGAGACTTATCCAATAGGCCACAAAGTCATCAATAGATTCATCATTAAACTACTGAATGGAGTATAGATTGGTGATGGAAACCTTCCTATATATGTTTATGGAAAAGTGGTCTAGGAAGGTTTGGGCTAGTTAGGTGAAAGAGAAGAGGGAGTGCCTGGGAATAACACTATACCAATCTAGTGTTGACCTTGATAGAGATATGGGGAAGGTCTGAAGGAGGAGAGAATAATTATAGGAAATCAAGTAGTAAAAGTAAATAAATGCCCTCAAATGTTATTAGGGATCTTCCTTGCTTTGAAATTTAGAAAATTTGGGAATCTCCCATTAAGGTGGGTAAGGTTGGATAGGGATAGATGGGTGAATAGGTTCATTACATATCTCGTCATATGAGAAGAGGTTCTAGGAGCTATAGATTGATGAATCTAGGGTCGTCATTTTGTCTATTAGGAATTTGATGATATTGGTTTGCATTTATATGCCCCCATGGTTATAGGGTAGGTTTTATTATGTTTGGTTAGGTAAAGCATAAATATAGCCAATAGAAGGTTGGGAAGTTGGTACATATTGGTATGTGGATGGGAGTGGTTAGGAGGTTTTTGGGTATATATAAGTAGATGTTGAAGCTTGGGTAGAGGATTGTGCCATATATCCTTGTTAGTTCATGACATAGCTTAGGCTAGGTGCAATAAGTATTTTTCAAAAATTTAAAATGGGTTGAGTAGGAGGTATGGTAAATTTGCTAGGTTAGGGATAGGTGGTGATCTTAGTGCTGATGGGTGTAAGGGTGGAAGGTATAATAACCACCAAGATATGGAGTGAAGTAGAGGTAGGTAGGTTAAAAATAAGAGGGAAAGTAAAAACACTGATAGAAGGTAATCACACTATAAGAGGGGTATGGGTGGCCAAAGGTTGGGTGGATCCTATATTAGAGGAGTTGTTAGTTGGGGTAGATGGTGTTTGGTTGTTGATTAGTTGGGTAGATTGGTTTTAGACACTGGTGTCATTAGGATGGTTGGTGTAAGATTAGGCTTGGGTAGCCAAAGGTCTAGTAGAAGTGGGGGCACTAGAGGTGGTGCCTATAAGGTGGGATAACATCCCATTTGGTAAATTAGTAGGTGGGTCCAAAGTATGGGTATAGTGAAAGATGGTGTTAAGTTAATGTTAAAAGGCCATGGGTTTATTATCCAATAAGGTGATAAAATATGCATCTCCTTGGGAAACTATATGAGGGATGTTAGGACTGTCAAAAAGATGGGAGAACAATCTACATCTAATACATAGTCCATGGATGAAGAGGAAGAAGAAGCTTGATGGTTGATGGTTGAAAGGTGGATCTTGGTTTGCTTGGTTCTTTAGTCATTGCCTAGTTAAAACCATGCAAGTAAAGAAAATAAGAAGATGCAAACAATCTCACAACTCAAATAAAGAGAAGACAAGAAAAGTCACAAAAATAAAACACACACTAAAGTAAGTTAAATCATAAGGCTCTTTTTATTCTCTCTTTTGGCTTATGCCTTAAGCTTTGAGAATTGTATGATTCAAATTAGATTGTAGAGTGGGTACTAGAAAAGAAGTCTTTAGGATCTCAAAGGGATTTATTTTGGAATTAGTATGGGGTTTGATATGGGGGCCTACCCCCTCATTTCAGACACTACATTGATAATGGTGTTGGGTTCTTAGCCAATATTTACTGATTACCAAATATTATACTCAACTAGAGAGGTGAGTTGGTTCTCTCCTTGGTGATTAAGTCCAACTAGGTTAGTTGGGAAAGGTGATTACTAGGTAATGAAATCCTAATCAGGACTTATGTCAATGTTTGATGCTTACTTATATGGAAGTGGCTTGGTCTTGTGTGCGTGACAAGACTGAAGCTATGATTGAATTATTTTTCTTTAATTTAAGCTATGTGAGCTTAAAATAAGCAAATAGATAATGGATGCAGTCAATTTTAAGCCCAAAAATAATTTTTTATTTTGTTCTATGAGCAAAAAGATAGGAAGAAGAAGCACCTAGATGCAACTATGAACCCAAGAAAGGGCTCAAGGGTCCATTTAGGTGTGCTAGAATGTTTCAAATAAATTTCTCTTGTGTTCTTCAGAATAAATAGAAAATAAACTTGAGAATGGTATGGTATAAAAATTATATATGTTGTGTGCACATTGATTTAGATAGTTGTAAATACTCCTCTTTGGCTTAGGAAGAATGACCTATAGATAAGAAAACACTCAAAAAAAAAATTTGATTAGTTATATAGTAAGGTGGATTACCTATCAAGATAGATCTAAGAAGCATGAGATTCCTTGGAGGTTGTCAATCCACACTTTTAAATAACCAAGTTTTGAAAGATAAATTACTTGCATAAATAATAAAAGGTATTGAAATTAATTACAAGAAGTACTTGATAAAAAGTTAGATGAAATTGACTAAGTATAATAATAAGTAGGTCTATCCTAATGCTAAATAAGTCAGGTGTGGCTCAGAAAATAGAACAAGGCTCTATGATTAGGTAGAGAAAAATAAAATTTGATTTGGTTAAGGTCTGGTGGGTGAAAATATCTTGTTAATATTTTGTCACATAGTGATTATCAGTAGTTAGGGTGACCATCAATGGTTAAGGTAACTGTCGATGGTTGGGTTAATCATTGGTGGTTGGGATACAACATTGGTGGTTAGAGTGATTGTCGATGGTTACTGTGGGTTAGGTTTGGTCAAGAAAAGATTATTTTGATGAGGTCATATAATGTAATTTTGAGAGATGGGTTTGGCCTCGGTTGATTTCAAAATAGAAACAAAGTAACTAAATGATTGAAAATAGATACTTATCTTTTTGGATATTTAATTGATGAATGGTTGAGGTTGTTAGCTGATGAACACATTGATGGAGTCTATGGAATTTCAACAAGGTAATAGTACTTGGTTTTTAGCTAATGGGTAGTAGTACTTTGGATCTATATCACACTTTCTAGTCTACTGGGTCAATGGAAGAGCACTTGCAGAAAGAAGTGCTGATGCAAGAAGCTCTGGATCTAGATCATTGATTGATTTTAGATCTAGATTCACCCTCTTATCCTCTCTTTTTATAGGAAGGAAGGAGAGGTGTAATAATATGTTGACAATAGGTTCAATAAGAATTTCAAATTTAGCTTTCACATGCCTTGGCTTGCACACAATTTAGATGAGCTAAATATTAAAAAGCAAGTTATAGTTGAATTTAGAGTTTGATTATTCAAGTGGTTGAAACTTGACCATCAATAGTCAGACCTGACTATCGATGGTTAGGATGATTGTCAATAGTCAAGGGTCAAAGGTCAGGGTGGGATAAAAGTTAGGTTAGCTAGTAGGTCAATTATGACTTGAGTTAGGTTTCATTTGTGGTCAAAATGTCAAGGTTAGTTCTTAGGGGGTCTATGGGTGTTTCAACAATTAGAACAATAGTGTGTGGTTTTCTAGTGTTTAGAGTATTGATACCAATTATGTTATTATTTATTAATATTATGTATTATTTTATTTGTGAAGTAATGTATTAATGTAGAAGATATAACCAATATAAAGAATGGGTACTACTATAATCTTAGATACATATATGATGAAGAGAAACACAAATTTTTAAATAATTCACAAGATTTCCTTTGAAGGCTTGTTGTATTATATAATTGTAACAACCTTTTCAATGAAAAAAAAATACATTGGTGCAACCTATAATAAATCATGAGGAAAATACCATCTTTATAAAAACATAGAACAAGTAACATTTTGAAGCAAATAAAAAAATGGTTATGAAGAATGGATGAATTCTAAATGAGGGGTCAATTTTTAAAAATATGAAGAGGCCTATTATTATTATTATTATTATTATTATTATTATTATTATTATTATTATTATTATTATTATTATTATTATTATTATTATTATTATCAGCATCATCCAATTAATTCCATTTCTAAATCCAATACGAAGATGTAGTTATTTTAGAATTCTAGTTAATGTGTTTATCTATGATAAGAATTCTAGGTACAAAGAATCCCCAAAATTATAGTTATTTTATAATTCTAGTTAATGGGTTTGGAACTCATTTTTTTTTTATGGTAGGATTTCCCAATTTTTACATAATAAGAGTCATTTTTAATCATATTTTATTTTAATTATTATATTTATATTTGTTTTCCAATTTTTTTAAATAATTTTTTAGCATGACCTAGGAGGGAATTTTAGAGAAGAAATACATTCACCGAATTGTTACGTAAGAATCAACAAAGTCTAATGTAAAATTAATGGTAAATTATTTATGTTATTCCATTTTAATATAATTATTTTGTATCAAAATAAAAAATAATGGTGTCTAATATGTTTATTCTCTTCAACTACTCATAATTTACTCTATATAACAATGGATGTTGGGTTCATCCTGGTTCGTGCATAATTGACCCCCAAAGTTTGCCAAGAAATTTAAAATTAAAACACTACACTTGATATGTTTTTTATTCATGCAATAAAGGACATAATTCATAAAAAATATAATGTTAAATTAAAAAAATTATTATTCTCATTATGGTTTCATAATGACTATCATGATTTCAAAGTCTAATGAATCTGACTTAAAAATAACAACAATAGATTGCTTGAATACTCATAGAAACTTGAAACATCATATGTCTTCAAACATCGTATGTCATTATCACATATATTCAAGTTTATAGATCATGAAGCCCATTAATTTGTTAACTTCCCACATTTTATTATAATTACTTACATATGACATTCCTCATCTTTAAACACAATGTGCATAACTCTTAACTACACTAAATTATAATTCCCAAGGACTATTTCCCTTAAATATAGGAAACAACATAAGGCCAATAAAAAGGGAAATTTTTCACTATTAGCTATATTTAAGATTTAGACATAAAAACACACTTAATCAAACATTCCAATTAAAATCAATCAAATAACAAATAAATATGAGTGTAACCTAGTATTTTATGAAACAAAATGATTCTTTTATGAATTTACTTATGTTGGAGTTTTCATAATATCTTTGAAGTAATTTACTAATTGTAGAGACATAACCATAGTTCTTTTTTTACTGTCCAATAAAATATTCCATCAGTCAATGTAATTGAGTTACTACTGTCAAATATATATATATATATATATATATATATATATATATATATCATATTTCTTCAATTCCTTAAGGAATTCCACTAAATAGATACATTTAAACATACCATTTTTTATTTACCACTAACTTACAATTAATGAAATAACTGAGAACCAATACACTCTACCAAGTTATACAATATATAGTCCCATGCATAACTTCCATTAAATAACATCACATTCCATATCAACAACATTAGGAATAATGCAATTGGTTCATAAAAACTGAATTCTATTTAAATATTAAATCCAAATATCCATAAAATCTATCATTTCATACACTCTCAACTCTAATGAGAGTCCTTTCTACTATGTGTAACCAAAAATAATGTTAATGCAAAATAAATTGTAATACATGCCAAAAACCAAATATCTAAACAATCTTGTAAATTACAAGGTCATTATTAATCCAAGTCTATAATATATGAAATTCAACCTAACTTGAATTGCTTTTTTAATAACATTTTACTAGCACCAAAGATTAATTATAGATTAAAACACCAAAGTTTTCATCATGGTACTGTAGAGTATTGAACTATATTCCATTTCAGTATTCATAAGGACTTCATTCATTATATACAATCTAACTTAAGTATTTCCCTTCACATAAAACATGGATTTCAAAAAATTGAGTCCATTTCAAAAATCCAATATGGTCATTATATACAAAATGATTAATTTATTTCCAAAATATTATATCCAATTTCTCAACATAGGTCTCCATGAAAATAATTGACCATTCAATCAAAATAATATGTTAAAAGTACATTTCATAATCATACTAAATGATTAAATCAACAATCAACATTAACATCATATCATTGATAAATTTTTCTAGTTAACCAAGATAAATAATATGATAATGATTATAATAATCCCCATTCGATTCATAGATTGATAATATCCAACCATTATCCTATCAATTATTTTATTACCATTTTTAAATGCATCATGTCATTATAAACCAAAATTATTAACATAGTTCAAAATTGTCAATATCAATTCTAATCAAATTTTCCATAGTAGGTATAGGTTTTGATCCATCTAATAAGAGTGATACATGACCCACCCAACTAGTGATAATATCCTCGATTGGTGGCCCTAGACCACCACATCAATTGATAAAATTAAGAAAATAGATCACAAGTTATGGACACATTTAATCAATGAGTTCCCATACATCAGACTCTAATAACAACTTTGATAGAATAACTAGAAACCAATAGATAAAAGCCCAACACACCACTATGTTTTACACCTCAAAATTACTATATAGTATTATATTTTAAAAGAGAACTATTAAACCCAAGAAAACTAGCAAATGAGAAATGAAACATATCACATTCCACTCACATCATCATTTCCCTATCAAAATACTACCATATCAAAGTGTCATTCCATATCGAAAACAAATAGATGAACCCCAATGTAGGGTTAAAATAAACACCAAATTCATATGATATATAGTCATAATGGAAATAAAAAAGCTATAAAATAAATATATAAATGTAAAATGAGCTTGAAACCATAAAATAAGCATAATACCCATAAAAAATCATATTGACAACAATATGTGAATAAGAATGCAATGACATGAACAAAAAATCAACTACTACATATTTTTACCAATATTGTTGTCATTCAAAGCATGACATAAATAACCAAGTTTTACTTACCTTTTTGACATGAGCTTATTACCTTAAAAATGCATAGAACAAATCTTGAAAATAAAAAATGTATGTTCTTCCCACACTAGATCATTTTCTTAATTTGATCCATCTTGTATAAGTTGACTATAGCATCCATTCCAAAAACTGCAGTGTAGTGGAATGGCACCATAAATCCATAATACTGACATTACCCCAAGTTTTATGAGGTGAAAAAAAAAACTTATTAAATTATCAAAAAAAAAATCCTACATCACAACTAAAATAAGATTAATAGGCTCCCCATCTCATGATGTTGAGTAGGGTTTATACTCCCACTTCCTTCAATAATAAAAATACTTTCAAGGGTTCCAGCACAAAAAATATTGAACACAATGATTACAAACCTAATTGAATTTGCCACATCATAAAAAATCACTAAAACCAAATTCATTACAAAACCAGTGATTAATTAAATGTGACCATGTCAAATAACATTGCCACAATTATTTTTCACTTGGTTCAAAATGGACCATGTATTCATGTCCAACAAGATAAGAAACAACATAACAACTAAACCATTTTATAAAGGTTAAAATGGACAATTCCTTCAATCAACCCACACATTTAGGAGGCAAGGAAACAATGTCAACATAGACACAAAAATAAATCAAAAAATCATAAATGAAAATGAACAAAAAAACATGGACAAGAAAAAATTAAATCAATTGAGATATTTATGAGGAAAAACTAATATCCAAACCAATCATTTAAATTTTTGAATCATGAAAGTGAAGTATGTTGACAATGCCTTAGTAAACATACGTTCTACTTTAGATAAGTCCATCAAAGAAAGAATAATTTTGTCATTCATGATCTTCATTAATAATAAAAAAACATAAATTAAATACAATGTATCAAAATTAGTCAAGAACAAGATGATAAATAAATAATTAAAATAACATGGTCTATCTTGTATACTCATTGGTTATGTAATAATGTGTTGATGTCCATTTAATATTCTTGTTATCTAGTTACCAAATCAATCCTAGCTCATTGGAAAACACTACAATCACCCATAATATGAAATCAACAATATCCATCTAATATTTATCCAAATAATAATAGATACATACTCAATTAAGAAATCAATTAAAATTAATGTATTAAAATAAACCATAGTAAAATCATTTATACATATATCAAAATGTGTCTAATAAATCAAAGTTTGATGGAGCTAAAGGTGATCACAACAAATTATCAAAATCATAACAAGGCTCAAGAACTTAGTATTAACAAAAATAAGATAAGTTCCAAATTAGGTTGTTACATCATGTTCCACATAAAAAGGATCCATCTCAATGACTAGGTAAATAAATATGGATATTATTTTCTAGAAATACTAGCATATTCACAACTAGAACTTTATTAATTGAGAGGGTCCCATTGGACCAATACTTTTTTCATGTCTCTATTTATCAACTTAATGTTGTTATGATCTACAATCCCCATGGATTCCACCTAAATTTTATCATCTTCTATAAGCTAAAGGTTTTTCCAATCTAACATGTGAGTAGAATCATAAACATACTTTCTAAGTAAAGAAACATGGAAAACATATGAATTATATACATATAAGGAGGAAAAGTAAGCCAATAGGCTACATGATTGATATTTTCAACTATATCAAAAGTCCAAACTTATCACAAAATTAAATTAGATGATTTTCTAAATAATATAGAACTTTTATATGGTTTAACTCTTAGGAAAGATTTATCACCAATTTCAACTTCTTAGGATGTCATTTTCAAATACACATTGCTTTTTTAAATATCAGAGGCTATTTTTAAATTATTTATAATAATTGAAATATAATTAAAATATTTTTATAGAATATCTAGCCCAATAATAAATCTATTTTTCAAATTGTTCCAACCAAGAGGATTTATACATTTATGCCCATAGAGAGTTTCAAAAGGAACCATTTTTATCACAAAGTGATAAGAGTTGTTATAAGTAAATTCCACCAAATAAAGGTACTCTTTGCACTTGACCTATTGGTCCATAACATACATTCACAACATGTCTTCCACCACTTAGTTTGATATTTTAGTTTGACCATCCATTTATAACTAGTATGTAGAACTATAATTTAAGTGTGTTCCAAAGGCTGTAGTCACAATTTTCCAAAATCTTGATGTGAATAGTTTGTTCCAATTTAAAATAATCACTTGAGGCATGCCATGTAGCTAAACAATTTACTTAACAAATATTATTAAAAAAATAGAAGCATCACATGTTAAATTTATAGAAATGAAATGATCTATCTTGGTTAAATTTTTAAATCGCAATCAGAATGGTGTCATGTTTGATATGTGATTTAGGTATCCTAGAAATAAAATAAAGTGATAGTAAAACCACTAATCCTTTGGTAATTCATGTGGGTACATAAATCCTCTAATATGGAAATACTCAACCTTAACTCACTATCATTCCAAAAAAATGGCCATAAAGGTAGCCTCATGATGTATAATTCTAGGCCAAAAATAATATATTCTTAGTTTATTTGTCATCTTAGTGACACCATAATGAGGTGTTGTGTGCACTTATTATATAACTTAACTATGCAAGTCATCACTTTATGAAACATAAATTCTATTTTTATGCCTTAATAGGCCATCATTTTCCATAAAATATTGAAAAAACCACTTTTATATAGGACCATCAACCAAAAATACTCTTACCTCAATGTAATATTCATTGTAAAGTTATTATTTTAACACATCTTTTATGAAATTAGACCTAATAATATAAATATAAGTAAGATACATGTATCAATTATGTGCATTTTTAATATGATTTTACTTGCCTTTGACATACAACATTTCCCTATCAAAGTTTTTAAAAAATTCAAACCTTCTAAATTTGTTTACATTAATATGCTCTTGGGAAAAAAATGCTCCAAATTGTAGTTATCAAATTTCGCCTTGAAATGTTTTCCCAGTATAAAATGCCCATATCATGCATTATATGTTTATTTATTATCCTTGATATTTTATGACTCATAAACCACCACCTTTACATATTGGGATAAAATTCCACCTAAAATGTCTTTGGAAGCATCTTTCCAAACCTAAAAATTATCATTTAGATCAAATACATCAAGTATCAGTGTTTTAGTTAGCAACACCTTACAATTTTAAACACCTCTTCATAGAGGGGTGAGCACAAAAAATTTCAATCCTTTCACTACAAGGAAGTTATGGGGTTGGTTGTGATGTAAAAAGTTTCCACAAAGCTATGGCAATATCCCAACAAGCCCATAAAATTATGCAATTCATGCATGTTACTAGTGGGCCACTATTATATTACTTTCATCTTGGCCATGCCAAAAATAATACCATATTTAGAAATGATGTGCCCAATATAGCGGAACCTAGATTATAATAAAGTACTTTTTGATAACTTTCCAAACAAATTATGATGTCTTAGTCTCTACAAAACTAGCTTTAAATGTTGTTCATTTTCAACTATGTTTTTAGAGTAAATTGAAATAATATCAAGGAAAATATGAACAAATTTATCTATAAAATATCTAAAATCAATATTCATCAAGTTCATAAAATATACGAGAGAATTATTTATGCCAAAAGGGATCATAATAAAATCATAATGACCATTAGGAGTTTGAAAAGTCATCTTATGAAATTATTCCTCCTTGATTCCTAATGGATGGTATCCAGATCTTAAATCAATCTTGGAGAAAGTAGTATATTCATTAATTTCATAAAATAAATAATCTATACCTGGTAATGGATAATTATCCTTGATCATCACATTGTTAATAATATTATAGTCAACACATATTCTTAAAGTTTTATCCATCTTCATGAAGACAACCAGACCACCCTAAGGAGATACACTTGGTGTTATAGTACTATTTTCTAATAAGTCTTTTAGATGCACCTTGAGATATTAAAATTTAGATACATACATCTATGGGTATCTTTATAAGTAGGTTTATACCTTGGCATCATATCAACTAAAAAATCAAACTCCCTTTGTGTGGAAGCCTAGATAGGTTTTCCAAAAACACATCCTCAAATTCCCTTAAAATAGGATTGTTTCTGAAGGCATATTCATATTTTTTAGTTTATTTATGAATTTTTAATAAATAAATTAAAAAACATGTGTTAAAAACCCATTTTATTTTTAAATATGAAATTAACTTGTGTCCTTAGGCCTTATAATGCATTTGATTTCCCTAGTTCTGCCAAATCATCTATGCATCACATTCATTTATGAATGCAATCTAATGTTGTATGGTGTAATTTCATAAAATACATTTCAAATATTAGATCATAGGATTAAAAATGAACTAAAAATATATTTATTTTTGTCTAAAAATCACCCATGTCTATCTCAACCCCTTCTAATCACTCGTAGATCAGTACCATTTTTCCTATTTTAAACTCAACCTCCTATTATTCTTTGACTCTAACAATTTTAAAATTTTATCTACATGACATAATAGGTGAAACAAATATAATTATATAACCATAATAATTTAAAATATAAATGTCAAAAATAGATAATATACCTCTAGTTTCAATTATTATTTCTTGAAAGTTAGCATTCTGATTATCCACAACTACATATACCTGATGGTTAGCTAATTATCCAAGTTTTAGTTTGTGATAATCCTTTTGATAATGGTTATAACCAAATATTAGCATTGGGTATTCCTAAGAAGTGAAATATGAATATAATTAGACCCTATCATAGGCCCATGTTGGTTACCTTGAGTTTTATTTTGATGTAGAAGCATCAATACCTCAATTATACATAGATATATTTTGCAAGTCTAGAGTCATTAGGAAGTTTTTTTAGTAGTTTTAGGGTGGTAAATGTCATAACGTCATGTTTTGTCTAGGTAGGTTTCAATATGTGTCAAGAGTACATGACTCACTTAATAAGTAACATTGATGGTTAAGATAGAAATTATATAGTTCTCTAATGTACCAAAAGAAGTGGAGAGTTAGTTATGGAATTTTAAGTCAATACAAATGGAGATTTGATTTCGAGTAAATACATAAAGATACAGATCATGGGAAGGGGTTAGATTTGAATAGAAAAGTTATCGAAACCCCAAGAAATGTAAGAAAAGATTTTGTGTTCTTGTAAATGTGTAGACTTTGTAATTTTGTGTAAAAGTCATGAAAGTTGATAGTGAAATAATAAACTATGATAGAAATAATTGAAACAATTTGATGAGGACCTCTATAATTGTGAACCAATTTAGTGTTTTTATGCCAAATTGTGAAATCCAAGAGAATCCATCAAACAAATTTTATAAAATTTGGTTATTAGCTATGTTTTAATGTTGGTAAGTAGATTTTAAGGGTTTTGTGTATGTACGAACCTATAAATATGAAATATTGAGAACTTTGTATAAACAAATATTGGTTTTATGAAGTATCATAAGACAAAAGAACTTGTACCCTATTTGAGTCATATTGAAAGTAACATGAATACTAATGTGAAAGTTAACATTAAGGAAGAGATTAAGAATGCATAGATTGAAGTGTGTAGACAAAAGTGAATTATGTGTTTTGTGTGTAGGGCATAAGGGAAGAGAGTAAGATTTTACACTAGTGCTTAAAGATTAATATCACTAACAAAAGTGACATTGATTTTAAAGGGCAATTTGAAAATATATAACCATTAGATAATTTATGTGGCAAGGTTTATGTTTTTCAGTTGTCAAAAGCTATAGAAGGGTAGAAATAAAAATGACTTTACATAATTTGGTATCAGAAAGGGAAGATATTTTGGACAAGGTATATTTGAGTTTTTACATTGTGTTGATTTCATATGCATGAAGCTTTTATTGTGCACATATTGAATGTTGTGCTGAGAATATGTTGTGATAAGTTGATAGAGATTGTAAAAATGCTAATAAAGAGGCTATAGGTGTATGTGAATGAGAAGCAGAGATATAAGTGAAAGAAAGAGTGTGTCAAAAATCCCTTATCCAAAAAGGCTTAAATAAAAAGAGAAGAGTTATTGAGAAGCTCAAGAGAGGAGCTCATAAGTGATATTGAGCGAGTCATATAAGTAGGACAAGAGAAGAGAAGTCCTAAGTGAGGATAAGAGAGAGATTGACTCCAAGAGAGAGAGATTTAAGTGACAGACCCAAGTGAGGATATGATGTGGTAAGAAAAGGCTTGTCTAGAATTAGAATAGGTCATGATGAGGCCAAAGAATTTATAGGCATCTTAGTTGAGATAATGATAGAGAGAGAAAGGAGGAAAAAGGACATGGTTGAAAAGAGCCACCATAAATAGAAGATGGTGCATGAAGACACCAAAAATATTGAGATGGAGAAAGAGATAAGTGAGATGAGGTAGCAAATAGATGAGATGATAACCAAAATATAAAAACTAAGAGAGATTGTAAACCCACATCTTGGGTGGGTCATGAGGAAAAATTCACTCAAGTGGCCAATCAAATATTTGATGGAGAAGAGAAGAAAACAAAAGATTAAGTTGAAAACAAGGGATCCTAGAAAGAGAAATGAAGGGGAAAGGAAGCCTCAAATGATAATGACTAATTATTACTTTTCATGTTTTCATACAGGTGATAAGCTACATGAAGGATTGAAGCATGAGAAACCTACTAAAATGGGTGAACAAGCTAATTGGACAGTTGAGTATGGGAACATAATCATATGTTACCTTGAGAAAGGTGAGCCATTAGATGAAGGTGAAGAATGTTTCAATTAATAAATATTGTAGGAGAGCTAAAAGGTATAAGATAGTCATTTTTGTTGAATATATGGATATAGATGTTGTTGAAGATGATTTATATGTGATTAAGTTAGAACTAATGAATGCGATATTTTAAGGAAAGGAAGGTAAAATAAAAATAAATGAAGTGTTGAACATGAATAAGGATACATGTGAGGTGGAAATATTAGAGTGTGAGGAAGAAGCACAAGTTGAATTGCTTAAATATGTTGTATGGTAGAAGGTTAAGGTATCTTATTTGACATAAATGGAATGCAAAGGTAAAGAGGATGAGTATACATTAGATGAAGATATATGGAAAACAATAATGGGAGACTATGATGATGTAAGTCTCATAGGAGACAAAAATAGAATCATGGTAGTTGAATTTACATTTATGTCAATATTTAGCCAAAAAGAAGAAGAGTTGACAAGCAATGAACAAGGAGAACTCGAAGGGATCAAGGAAGAAGTGGTTTTAATTGACATGTATGTTTCATGTGTAGGTCACTTGAGGAAAGAGAATGAACAATAGTTGCCAAAGATTGGGAAGATACAGAGTAATAGGAAAAACAATAGGAGGAATGAAATAAAGAAGAATAAATGAGGATCCATCATGTGAAAGTATCACAAAGGCCTATATGTTTCAAATGGGCCTTAGGATCTAAGTGGGTATGAGCTTGGAAGGAAGATTCTATAAAGAACCATCAACACCAAATATTTTATCACTTTCATGGAAAGTTTATTATTGTTCATTAGTATGATGCAAGAGCATCACTACCTCAATTATACATAGCATATATTTTGAAAGCTTATAGTCATTATCAAGTTGTTTTAGTCATTTTAGGGTGTTAAGAGTCATTATGTCATGTTTTGTCTATGTAGATTTTAGTAAGTGTCAAGAGTGCATGACTTACTTAATGAGTCACATTGATGGTTAAGATAATAGTTATATAGTTCTCCATCATATCAAAATAAGTGGAGAGTTAGTTATGGAATTTTGAGTCTAAATATATGGAGAGTTTCTTGGGAGTAAATCCATAAAACATAGAGATCATGGGAGGGGGTTATATTTGAATGAAAAAGTTAATGAAACCCTAAGAAATGTAATAAAAGCTTTTGTGTTCTTGAAAATGTGTAGACTTTGTAATTTTGTGTAACCGTCATGAAATTTGATAGTGCAATAATAAACTATGATATAAAGAATTGAAACAAGTTGATGAGGATCTCTATGATTGTGAACTAGTTTAGTGTTTTATGCCAAATTATGAATTCCAAGAGAATCCACTAGTCAAATTATATAAAACTTGGTTATTAGTTATGTTTTAATGTTGGTAAGGATATTTTAAAGATTTTATACATGTATGGACCTAGATGTATGGAATATTTATCACTATGTATAAATAAAATATTGGTGTTATGAAGTATCATAAGATAAAATAAATTGTACCATGTTTGAGTCATATTGAAAGTAACATGAAGATTAGTGTGAAAGTTAGCATTAAGGAAGAGATTAAGAATGCACAGGTTGAAGTGCATGGACAAAAGTGAATTGTGTGTTTTGTGTGTTGGGTCTAGGGGAATAAATTAGGAGTTTACATAGGTGTTTAAAGATTAAGATCACTAACAAAAGTGACATTGAGTTTTGAAGGGTAATTTGACAATATAGAACCATTAAAGAATTTGTGTGCCAAGGTTTGTGTTTTTCAGGTGTCAAAAACTATGGAAGGGAAGAAATATAGATGACTCTGCACCAAATTTCAACTTTTAATCCATATTTAGGAAAGTTTTTATATTTAAAACTCTAATTATACTACTATAATTTTCCAAAACCACTAGAGCTTCTATTAGACCTATGGGACTAATCTAATTTCTTGAATATTTTTAAAAAGGGATAAAAGTTATTAATTTTAATATTTAGAATATTATTTTTAAAATATTACCTATCCTTCTACTAGGATCTTTCCTTCTCTTTAACTCTATGGGTATATTCAATGGTAGGGACTATGGTTTTAAGATTCATCTTATTAACGTCATACATAAATATATATTTTAGACCTAGTTTGAAACTATTCACATTGGTTTATGCATCATGCTTATAATTCTCATGATGTATAAGGTTAAAAAAATTCTTCTCATATTTTATGACTCGTGTTCTCTTGTTTTAAGAACTAAAAATTAGTATTTTTTTGTTATTTGAAATTGGCACTCAAGTACCTCTTACAAAACTACCTTTCAAAGGTCTCACAATATATATCCATGGGATGGTAACCTTATAATGTAAATATATGATTCCACCACATGCATATAATACTACAAACTAATAATATTCCACCCTTGATTTCAAATTACAAGGCATGTTATGCAAATTGAAAAAAATCTATAAGTGAACTAGCCATGCATTACTTGTGTCACTAGTTTATTCTCATAAAAATGGTGGAATAAGTTTATTAATTTATTTAATTATTATATCAACCACTACCAATGATAATTATTGGTGTACAAGTTATTAAAGTTGATCATATTCCTCCAAATGTAGATTTTATTACGGCACACCCTTAAGCCTTTTGAGCCTATGCTCTTGGGTTTTAGGATTCCCTTGAATGTAATTTAGAGTTGGTAAATTACCACTAAATACTTCCTCACAAACATAACCATTAGATAGGTTAGCATTATTATTACTCATATTACTATCGAGAGGAGGCTTAACCAAATTGTCTCTATTATGAGCACCATGTCCTCCACGATCATTTCTACTTCTACGCCTTTATAATTTAGGTCACCCTAATTATCATTATAAAATAATATTTTCATTGATCTTGTTCTAACCATCATAAGGATATTATAATTTAAATATTAAATTAATTTAAATTTCAATGGTTAACCCAAAGTTCCCTAGAGTTATAACATGGGGATCTAATACCAATGTAATGAACCCAATTTTTTTCTAAATAACAACATATTGCTTGAATAATTTCAACAACTTGATAACTTATTCTCAAGTGGGATAAAAAAAATGGTTTTGTGAAATAAAAATACTTTACAAATAATTATTCTTGAGTAGACTTGATAACAAAAGGATTCAACCTTTGATATATGCGAAGCTCAATATATATAGGGGCATTAGTGTACCCTTACAAGTTATTATTTGAACATAGATATGTGGGAGTCATATTTCTTCTAAGATAAACTAAACTAAAATCACTCATAAAGAGTCCATACTACGTGGAAGTTAGTTCAAAACCAATTATAGATTAAATGAATATTCCCAAAGATTTATCCTTAAAAATGAAGTGACTAAAACTAGATCTTGAAATTTAAACAATAAACATACAACTAAGCATCTTATTTCAAAAAATTTAAGACAATAAATCTAATATTTATTTTCATAATAAAATTAACTTAAAAGTAGTATTATTACATATTAACATAAGACTCAATATTACACCTTCTAAATGGTTTAATTACTATAAGGATTAGTATAAATTAATCTCACATATAAAAATAACATTCACATAATGACACCCATTCAAATCTATTGCATTTGATACTAGGTTCATCGCATCTTCTGAATATCATCCAAATCCAAACTCATTCACTTGGAAACATTATAAACAATCACATTTTCATTAATATTTACAATGCATCTCATTTATATAAATCCCATTATGGTATCCTAAATATTCATGTATAGGAACCATCTAACTATTGAGTGTTTAGCATTTTAGGTTTATATTGACAGTTAAAGAAATGATGTGAAATATTAAACATATCAAGGATTCTCTCTCTTCAAACACAATATGCCATTATCACATAAATTTGAGTTTTATGATCAATAATCCCATTACTTTGTTAACTTTGCACATTATATTTAGATTACTTTCATATAAAATTACTCATATTCAGACATGATGTTCATGAATCTTAACTACACTAAATTGGAATGCACAAGGCCTATTGGCCTTAAATAGGGGAAACAACATAAGGCCAATAAAAAGGGGAATTTATCACTTTTAGATATACTTAATTTTAGAAATAAAAACAACCTTAATCAAGAATTCCAACACAAATCAAGAGTCATCAAGAAAAATTTACACTAAAACTGAAGTGGACCCAATCAACTACTAAAGAAATATGAGCAAAACCCAAAATTTTACACAACAAAATAATTTATTATTACAAAATTACTTATGTTGGATTTCCCATCATATCTATGAAGAAATTTTATAATGGTAGAGACATAATCATAGTTAATTTTATGTTTTCCCATTAAAAAATACATTTCTCTTAGAAATTTATAACAACATCTAACCAACAATCATTCCTTATCAATCCATCAATCAATGAAATTTACTTAGTATTATAAATGTTTATATATAGAAAATGTATATCTTAAATTTACTAAGTAAATAAAACATGACTTACATTAAAACATACCACTTCTAATTTATGCATCCAACTTATAATTCATGAAATAATTGAGAACTAATATGCACTACCAACTTTATCAATAAATAATCTCATATATAACTTCCATTGGAGAACATCACAATCCACACCAATAAAAATAGGAATAATACAACTAATTCATATAATCATAGTTATATTTAAATGTTAAAATCCAAATATTTGTAAAAGGTTATCATTTAATACATAGTTGACTCCATTTAGAGTCATTTCCGCTATGTACATCCCATGAGAATGTTAATACAAAATACAAAATATATATATTCCATTACCTAAATTTCTAACCAACCATATACATTATCAAGGCATGAATAATCCAACACTATAATATATGTAATTCAACCCAAATTAAAACTCATTTTTATTAACATTCCATTAACACCAGATTATGGATCAAAACACCAAATTTGTCATCATGGCATAGTATGCTATTGGACTAAATTCTATTTTATTATTCATAAGGACTTCATTCATTAATATATAATCTAAATTAATTATTTATATTCATGTAAAAAAAATATTTATAAATACCAATACCAATTTTAAAATCTAATATGATCATTATGTATAAAATGAGTAACTTATTTCCACAAACTTATATCTAGTTTTGTAACACAGTCCTCCATGAAAATAATTGACCATGTAATCAAAATAATAAGTCAAACTACATTCTATAATCATACTAAATGATTAAATCAATAATCAACATTGAAAAAATGTCATTGTTAAAGTTATCTAGTTGACCAAGGTACATAATATAATAATGATTATAATAATCCCTATTCCATTCATATATTCTTAATTTTCATGACCATATTTTGCTAAATTTATTTCACTTGTTGGCTATGGTTTAGTTATGAAATATTTAGGACATAATTTTTTTTATTACTATTTTCATATAATTTTTTAATCTATGTTTGGTCCATTTTGATTATTTTTGAGACATTTATTTGATATGACTTTCATTACAACATTGGATATTTCATACTTAGTGAGTTAATGGTTTATTTTTTAGTTGATTTATATTAGTGCATTTAATGTTTTTATTTAATTTATTCCTCTTATATATTATGAATACTATTGATGGTTTATTATGACTACAAGTACCAAATATGATATAGGTTAGATGGGACTCTGATTACATGGGTGAGGTCAAGAAAGTGAATGAAAAGAAAATCATAATTTAAATGACAAACTAAGCTTTGACTATATAATTGCTTTAACTCATTTTTTTATATTTTTATGATTACTAATTATCATTTTTATGTTCAATTTGGTTTTTGATTTGGGTTTTAGTCAATTTTAGATTTTTATTTGATCATTACTTTACTCAATTGAATTTAACTCTTTAACCTTGTCAATTTTGCTATGATAAGTTAGTATTTTAGATAGTACCATTTTTATGTTACATTATTATCTTACTCATATTATTCACTTGAAATATTTCTTATAAGTCTTTGACATTGTATTGATGTTTAGTGTTATTTAAATTATTGTCTAAATCATGACATGTTGTAGAATCTTGAGTGACATTCTAGTCACAGTCTTGTTTCACTTTAGCATTAAAGGTGATAACCATTGTATGGTTTGCATTTAATTTAAATTTTTTAATTATTCTTTGTTTTGTGTTCAATTACATTAAAGGTATTTCTTGAAAAATAGGACTCTTTTTGTATTCATTAATTAATTAGACCAAGTCTTGGCTTGGCTTGGCTTGGCTTTGGCTAGGTAGTGAGGAAATTACCCACCTTGGGGTATAGTATTAGTTTAATGAGTTTATTTTTTGTTTCAATTTGGATTAATTTCATTAACTCATCATTCAATTTAATTAGGTTGAGACTCTTCTAATCTCATTAGGTTTCTTGCATTTTCATTTTTCCTTGTCATTTTAGAAGCCATGCACTTTGGGAAACTCTACCAGAGTTTGGGAATGGCATACAAGGGAACTATGAATTTAGCTATATGCATGAGATTATTTTTGAGTTTAAACTATAGTGACTCATTTATATTGCTGGTCATGAGGAATTTTTTGATGAGTAATCTTTTAGTCAAATTTGGCTTAAATGGGTCGACTGGTCTTTGTATTCAAGGTGTAAAAGGCTGAAAGTTTGTGAAAGGAAGGAAAAGAATCATTTACATTATTTTTTATTAATATTCAATTCAATGGGATAATTTTTAGTTCGGTAATTGAAATAGTAATTGGTTGATTTTAAATTATAGTTTTAAGATTCAGTTGTGAGATACTATGTGAACATTGTGTTCGTTAAGTGTACAAGAAATTGGAAAGTGATATGTTGTATGTATAAATTATATATATATATATATATATATATATATATACTTTATGTATAAATTAATTTAGTTCTTGATCATAAGTATTTAATACATGTTAACCTTAAGTATATATAAAGACACTGAAATTACCTTAAACTATCCAAATCTAATTATGAAGATTGACTCATTAAGAAGACGCTTTTAGGGACTTCCAAAGAAGTGATTCAAGTCCAATATAATATTAATGATTATTAATAATGTAATCAATCTCAATCATGAATTGGTGTCTTAATTTGATTACAATATAATATAAGACTTACCTTAAACTATGAAGGGTTTTAATTGCTAATAGACTCTTTGTTAAGGAATAAATAAAAGGAACACAAGAAGTGATAAAGGTTAAATATATTCTTAGGATTATTATAAGGAAATAAATTTTATTGGAACCAATAATGTCTCTGTTTGAATTGATAGACTATTTTTTAGCATCATATAATCACTTGGAAATTAAGATATAATTAATGATATTCAAATCTTATACAAGTTATAGATCTAACTAAGATAAGTTAAAAGCAAGTATGTAAATAGGATAAGTTAATTAAGGGTTTAATATCCAATGGTTATTCCAATAAAGGCATGTTATGTTTGAGCATCATCTACCTTTACTTATAATTGACTTATGGAATAATGACAAGTTCTCCTATTTTCATTTAATGATAAGGAATTTTTAAGAACCAATAACTTGAGTTTTAATCATTAAGTGTAATTGGCAAATATTTCTTGGAAGATAAGCTAGAGAAATGTTATAAGCCTCAAGTCACTAAAAATTACAAAGTATTTAGTCTAAATTACATTGATCTAAGTTGAAGCATGATTCACTTAAATAATAAGGATACATGGTAAACCTACTATAAGTCTATTGAGTTATTCAAACCTAGAAGTAAATTTAAAAATGATGTTTTAAGTAGGTTTTCATAACCAAATAAGGTTGACTAAATTTAATAAAATTAGTAAGTAGAAATGGATTGACTTGTACCTTGATAATAACCATGTCTTGTAAAAATATAATATGTTGCAAATTAAAACATAAGAATGGTTGTTGAAACATCTCAAAAAGATTAGTCTATGCACTTATACCTTTGATCTAACATCCTTAAGGTACCTACTAGTGGGATGGCAATCTCATCCCTTGTTTATTAGTGAACATCATAATGTGTTCTAAAGATTTACATTGATTTCAATAATTTTCATTTCCATGTTCACTACTTATTTCTTTTGGATTGATAGATCTTGATTATGCAATATTAGTATGATGGTTCTTCTATTGAATCTATATTTCTTCCTACAATTATTTGTTTAACTTTTCTTATTTAACCATTAAGGTACCAATTATTTTATAGCTTATTCAAGTACTTGGGTAAGTGTATAAGTTAGTGACACCTTTAGTAGGAAGGCCAAATTAAAATATACAGATAGGAATTAATGAGTGTTTCTACATTGACCCACCTCTATCTAAATATTAAGAGGTTAAAATTCTTCCTAATGAAGTCATTATTAATGTATGGAATTGGTTTAATTATTATGTTGGTGATGACATAATTATGGAACTCACTACATATTTACATGCTAAACTCTAATTAAATTATATGTACCATAGATGTTTGTCTTTGTATTATAAAACATTTGGTTATCACATATTGGTATTAGTGTAAAGTTTTACTTATCTAGGGAACTTTGGGAATTGTTTTATCTCTATTTGTCATGTTGAGTTTTTTTTTTCACCTTAATATTTTGATCACAATATATAAAATCAAAAAATAAAAACCCAATGGATGTTAACCCTAGTAAAGGTCGAGGTCATAAAGCTAATACTCTTGAAATAGAAGCACCTCCCCTCACTAGTGTTGGGATAAATATTGGAGCCCATAACTATGGTGATAATAACCCTAATGCTAACTAAAAGGTATTATTGAATGAGATAATAAGTAAATTAAATTTACTACAAAATAATCTAGGCACCCAAGAATGTGTTGGCATATTACTGTCATTAATGTCAAGGTTGATGTCATTGATGTCAAGGTGCATGGTAAGTGGTCATTACGTTATGTGCATGATATGACAAGGTGAGATTGTTGAGTGTTATATTTTAAATTGGTTTATGTCAATGTTTAGGTCATATTGAAGTTGTCAGTGTTGTATTTGAAGGTTATTATGAAGGTATGATGAATAGTATGCCTATAAGAGTGTTGTTGTGAGAAAGGCCAGTTGATAGTATTTCATGTGATAAGATGCATTTGAAGGAAAGAGAGAATTTTAAAGAAAATAATTTATTATGGTTTCATAAAAGAACATGACAAGGTGCCAAATGTGTTTAAGTGCATCGAAGAGAGATGTCAAGTCATATAATGCTTGGTCATGTGGGTTTAGGTATGTATGAGGCTGTGAAAGATTATTGTCATCAGAAAGAGAATGGTGAAGTGATATGATTAAGTTATAATCTATTATATATAATTGATTTATGATTTTTTAATTTCATCAAATAGAAATAACAGGTCAAGGCATCAAGTGTTTAAGTAGCCTAATCCTACTCATGTCATGAAGAAACTTTGTGAGAAGGTATGAGCATAGTGTCTTGGTGATATGAGTGTACATAGGCAAGAGTGGTTGTATGAGGTTATTTTATCATGTAAGATATGAATTGGAACACTCATGAGAGTTTCAAGGTGAGCCTATAGGGGTAGGAACTTTAGTCTAGGTTTACATCTAGACCTCTCTTAAACCCTGCATGGCCTAATGAGGTATCATGATCTTTTATCAATGCATGTGAAGGATTTATGGAAGTGGTTAAGATTGAGAGAGGATTTATGGGATGAAAGTGAGATTTTTATCATGAAAATGAGGTGCTTATATCATGGAAAGAGGCATGAAGTTTAGTTTAAGGCCAAGTAAGGTATGAAGAATAAGACATATAGAGATAGAGTGTATCTTAATGGGGTATTAGGATCAGTTTCAAAGGAAAGAGTGAGTAGGTGAGTATTTAAAAATGTGAATAAATTTTCTTGGGCATTTAAATGAAGTTTGAGTTTTGATTTTGAAGGATAAGGCATGAAAATTTGTTTGGAGATCTCTTAAGTGCTCAAAATGAAGGGTTCTCAACCCAAGAAGGATTTTCATGTGCTCATTTTATCATCAAACATTTGCATGGGAAAATAAGTAGTTCATGGTATATTAAGAATTATAATATCCCAAAATTCAATGTATTACTTTTTTATTAAGAGGCTATGCTTTATGACAGATCATTAAGAGCAAAAATAGGTTTTAACCCTCTTAGAACCCTAATAAGGACCTGATGTTAAAGATATTGATAAAAAGTACCTAAATGGATTCATATGCTCAATTAAGATATTTTTTATTTTATTTGACTCTCCTAGTTACCTCTAGGTGGTATTGGTTAGAGAGAGGAGAGATGAATATTGAGTTACAGGATTATTTCTAAAGAAGTTGTAAAAGTCAAGATTTCCATTGAACATAGTAAGAAAATGGATGGAAGAAGAAGATAGAGACCCATGTTTTATTTCCATGAAAATTTATGGATAGGTTATATTCATAAAGTGTGATAAAATGATCATCCAAGTTAGCCAGTCACTAATAGGTCTAATGGTGCAAATAGTGAAAAACCTAAGGAGTAGTGACAATATCAATTAGAATGTGTTATCATGATAGAATGGTGAAACCAAGTACATGGATATGTTTTTCAGTACTTTTAAGATATTATAATTCTTGGAATAATATTTGGAGGTCATGTGTGCAGTGAAATTTTTTTCTCATAAGTTGACATGTTTAGTTCAAATAAGACAACGAGATATAAGGTCATGAGATTGTTATACAAGACCAATATTTTAAATTTGAACATATGATATTTATATATAATAATAGTATAAATACATAATATTATCATAGACATGAATCAAAAGTCACTTTATTTATATATAAGTGTTGGAATTCCAAGTCACCATGACTATGATTTGAGATAATCTGGCAGTTCAGAGTGAGTGAGATGCAGAGGTGTTATTGAGGACTTATCTTCTAAATGGATTTGTATAATGAATTTTATGATGACCCTTAGGTAATTTTTTATCTATATATAAACTAATTTGATCGTATTTTAGTGTCTTAAGTATGTTTTAGCTTCATTCTTGCAAGATAGTTTGTTGATGCACACATGCCTAATGAGGCAATTTATCATAAAGAAGGTTTCAAGGTATAAACAAAGAATGCAGATATATAAAATCAGGGAGGAGGTTAGAATAGTTCCTTTAATAAGTGGTTTAATGTTTTAAAACTATTTTATAAATCCATCTAGGCCGAAAATAATCATGTTTTGATATTAAGAGATAGACCTAATGCAATTAGGTCTCCATGAGACCTAAAAGTGAAATAAGGTCTAATAGAGTTATGACATACCTAAAGGGACTCAAATATAATTTTAATCATGTTTAATATATTTTATAAGACCTAATCTATGGATAAAAAAAGAGTTTAATGGTGTATGTCTGACTAAGTGGTATATGAACAAGGAATGATATATATACAAGGTAGTTTGAAGACTATTGGAGTAAGCTGAGTGCATGAAAATGAAATAGCACATTATTGAGTATAAGGATTTATATTATATCATAAAATGAGTATATAATATTTTTATTTAAGATATAACATTATTTTTTCATATGGAAATCAAGGTCATATGACCTGATCAATCTTGAAGAGTATGAAGAGATGAAGAGGTGGTAATAATATATTGGTTAATAAAAATAGTGTTATAAATGTGATCAAATAAATTAGGTGGTTGAGTTATTGATGAATCATCTAGGGGGTTGGTGCCTCCTTGCTAGTGGGTGCTTGTTAAAGCCTAGTCGAGTAGGTGCTCGGCTAGTTGGGGTTATTGTTTAATGTGGATTTGGTGTTTCACTAAATTTGGTTTTTTTCTTATAGTAATGTATCCCATTTATATATTAGTGTTTTTTCTTCCCCTTTAGGGTTTCCCACATAAGTGATGTGTTCTTGTGTTTCATGCTTATGTGGATAGTTTCTTATGATTGCTAGATCTATATGTTCATTTGAATGGTTCAGATTACTTAAGTGTAATTGAAACAATTTTTTTAATACTGATTCACTCCCCCTTTAATTCATTGTGATTCCACTATTTTTTATCAAAATGTATCCTTTGAAGTAGGTCTTATATCCTAAAGGATATCCTAGAATCAAGGATGGATAGTAGTTAAGTTCAAGGAGGTTTATCTACCAAGAAAGCTTTGTTTTTCAATGGGAATAATTATGCATTTTAGAGAATAAAAATTAAGAAACATCTAATTTTAATTTTCCATGCTATATGATAGTCTATTTTGGATGGATACACTCCATTTCCTTCATCACCAGCTGATATAATAGGTAACAAGGAAAGTGAGAGCAATTACAAGGCAATGAAAGTCATTCTATGTGTCTTATTAGAGGTATATTTTATTAAGGTGATGCAATATAAATTATCCAAGGTGATATGGGAAAATTTAAAAACTATTTATGATGGAGACACCAAGGTGAACATGGAAAAACTATAGACACATAGAAGGTAGTTTGAAAGTTTGAGTATAAAGTCAGATGAGAGCATTACATCCTAACTATTAAGGGTTGATGAAGTTGTAAATATCATTAGAGGTCTCAAAGAAGAAGTGAAAGATTATATATTTTTGAAAAATGTATTGAGATCTATAACTTATAAATTTTATTCAAAGGTGTCTATAGTAAGATAAATATAAGATCTAAACACACTTTAGATGGATGGGCTTCATGGCATCTTGAATGTCTATGAGATGAGAACAAATGAAGGAAGACCTCCCAAAAAGGAAGCAACATTCAAAGCTAATAAGAAGTAAAAATAAAATAAGGTCAATGATGAGGTATGTTTAGATATTGATGATGTTTAATTAATAGCCATATTTGTTAGGAAATTAAATACTAGATTTGGGAAGTACAAGGGTAAGTTGCCTTTCAAAATGTTCAACTATGGTGAGATTGAAAATTTTGATATCAAATGTACTCAAAAGAATAATTTTGAGAATGATGAAGAATTTTATGAACCTCATGATGAGGACAAGAAGTCTTATAGGTTTGACAAGATCAAGAAGAGTTTTAGAAAGTATGAAGGTAAAAATAAGTATTTAAAGAACAAGAAAATCTTGTATACCAAAGAAGATGGTAGTTCATATAATGAGACTGAAAGAAATGATTTTAAAAATGATGATTAAGGTGTTGATCAGGTTAGAAATGAAGTTATTTTCAAGGCCAAAGAAGCAAGTTACTCCCAATAAGAAGATTGCATGATTTTTAGAGATATGGTTGATGAAGAAATTGAGGTGAACATTAAGGTAGAACTGATAAGTACCTTATAAGTGTTAAAACTTGAATAGAATAATAATAATAAATTTAATTCATTAGTTAATTACTATGAAGAGAAGATTGGTTTGTTTGAGGAGAGATTGAGTACACATCCAAGGAGCATGATGAGATCATCAATCAAGTTGAAACTCAGATGGATATTGTCACTACTAGACTAAAGGCTAAGGAAGAAGAATGTACCAAGTTTGAATAAAATATGGATTCCTTAAAGTCAAAATTGGATCATGAAACTAGTAAGATGAAGACCCATAAGAAGTTTTAAAAGATCACTGAGGCTCTAGATGACATTTTGAGTAGTCATAAGTCTGTCAATGATAAGACAGGTCTTGGTTTCAAAGTATATCAAAAGGATAACAAATAAAAAATTATAATTTGAATAAAAAGGTAAACCTAAAGAAAAATATGAAGATAAATTATGTTATATAGCCTATGAAAATTTTTCAAAGGTTACTATTTCTCATGTAGTTAGTTTGGTCATAGAATAAGAGAGTGTAGAAGACCCTCTAAGATTGAGTACTCATGGTATTATGGAAAGAGTCATAGTCCACATTAGTTAAGATGTATGAGTGATGTTTTTTGATATAATTGTCATAACATTGGTGATATTTCAATATTATGTCATCATGAATCACCAAGATAGAATAAGAAGATACAAGCTCATAGAGTTTTAAAAAGAAGACAAACCAAGGTATGGAAACTAAAGATAGTCAATCTTAGTCCTGATTAGTATACAAGCCAAAGTGGATGGTTTTTTACTGTAGAGAATAGGCCAAATATTGAATATTATCAAGAGTGTTCATTATTATCTTAGATTATTAACCATATAGATGATGAAGAGGCCAAACCAAAGAGGCTAGTCAAGCCTAAAAGGATCCTAAAGTATCATTAGTCTTGTGAGAGCATGGAGATATGGGAATCTCCTAAGATTGTATTGTTCTAGTGCCTTATTGTAAGGTATGACTCCATTAGGCTTCATGGGGACACTCATCAGTCAGTGGCAGCTTGGAAGCTATCATGAAGACATATTGATAGAGCTAGAAGTGTTGTTGGTATATGAGAGGTAAGCAAAAAGTTGTTCCTTATTCTTAGAAGTTGGTAGTTGCATTTGATATATGTTTATAAGTGATATTGGTATAAATATATTTAAAGGAAGATGAGGATGGTATGAGAATCCTAATGTTTCATGTGGTGAGCTCAAGCTATGAAGATAAAGGGGGAGTCCTTAACTTTTTAGTTGATGTCAAAAACATGGTGGCCTAGTGTGTGATCATAGATTTGAGTCATATTAGTCATGCCAAGGACAAGGTGAGTGGTCTTGTGATCTAAGTTCATTTGAAGGAGGTATGAATTGATTAAGGGGGATCATGTTTATGTAATGCTTTGAAATCTATGTATTGATATTTTTTTTCAAGAACATGTGATTATAGATTTTTTAAGTGTGATCATGTTTATTTGAGAAAATAGATAGTTATAGAGGAATGAATGGTAGAGGGAGATTCATATTTTTGAGAGAATGATCATTTTTCTAGATTGGTTGTCATCTAGTGTTTATGAGTAAAAGCAAAATCTTAAGGGGAAATTTGTAGCTATATATTGTGAAGTGGAAAGAGAATGAGGTAGAAGTCATAAGGAGCATGGTTTCTTGAGGATCAAAGATTGACAAAAGTTTTTGGAAGACCTTTTATCATTAATGTCATAGGTGAAGAAAGACCAGAATGGGGAAATTAGAATGATTAGGTTGTAGTGTGTTTTATATCAATGAAAAATGGGGTGTTTCTTGACATGTTATTGTCATTGATGTCAAGGTTGATGTCATTAATGTCAAGGTGCATGTTGATTGGTCATTGAGGTTTGTGCATGATATGACAAGGTGATATTGTTGAGAATTATATTTTTTGTTGGTTAATCTCAATGTTTAGGTCATCTTGAA
This sequence comes from Torreya grandis, assembly GCA_037957365.1. Classification (NCBI taxonomy): domain Eukaryota; kingdom Viridiplantae; phylum Streptophyta; class Pinopsida; order Cupressales; family Taxaceae; genus Torreya; species Torreya grandis. The sequence goes on from JARHVA010006165.1 coordinate 268,705, forward strand.
GTTGTCAATGTTGTCTTTGAAAGTTTTTGTAAAGGTATGATGATTAGTAAGTCTATAAGAGTGTTGTTATGAACAAGGCTAGTTAATAGTATGGCATGTGAAAAGATGAATTTAAAGGAAATGCATAGTTTTAAGAAAAATAATGTCTTATGTTTACATGAAGTCATAGGTCAAAGGTGTTCAAGTACATGGAAGAGAGATGTCAAGTCATATGATGCTTGGTCATGTAGGTTTAGGTCTATATGAGGTTGTGTAAGATTATTGTCATTATAAAGATAATGGTGTAGAGATATGATTGAGGTATAATGTCTTATATCTACTTGGTTGATGCTTTTTTAAGGTCATGACATGGAAGGAATAAGTCAAAGCATAAAGTGTTAGAGTAGCCTAAGCCTAATCATGACATGAAGAGACCTTGTGAGAAGGTATGATCATGGTGTCTTGGTAAGATGAGTGAACACATGCATGAGTGGTTGTGTGAGGTTTTTAAATAATTTATTAGAGGCATTATAACACTCATGAGATTATCAAGGTGAGCATATAGTTGTAGGACCTTTAGTTTAGGCTTGCATCTAGACTTCACTTAAACCCTACTTGGCCTAATGATGTATCATGATCTATTATCAATGCATGTGAAGGATGTATGGTAGTGATTAATCATGATATAGGTTTTATGTCATTAGAGTGATATTTTGATCATGAAAGTGAGGTGTTGGGAGCATGAAAAGAGGCATGAAGGTTAGTTCAAGGCATAGTAAGGTATGAAAACTATGGTATAGAGAGAGTGTAGCCTAATGGGGTATCAAGATTACTCTCCAAAACAAGTGTAAGTAGGTGATAATATATAAAGGTGATTCAAGTTGTTTTAGTCAAGTACATGAATTTTTAAGTTCAAGTTTGAAGGATAAGGCATTCAAATTTGGTTGGAGGCCTCTCAAGTGCTCAAAATTAAGGGTTATCAACCTGAGAAGGATTTTATTGTGATCATTATCTCATCAAAAATTTGCATTGAAACATAAGAATTAAATGTTATATGGGTAAGGTTACTAGAAACATAGTCTATGTATTAGTTTTTGGATTGAGGGGATATGCTTTATGAATGATCTTTAAGAGTGAAAATAGGTTTTAATCCTCTTATAACACTATTAAGGACCCAATGTTAAATATTTTGATCAAAAGTTCCCATAATGGATTGGTTTGATTAGGTAAGATATTTTTTATTATATTTGAATCTCCCACTTATCTCTAGGTGGTATTGGTTAGAGATAGGAGAGAAAAAATGTTGAGTTACATGTTTATTTTTGAAGAAGTTATTATAGAAGTCAAAAGTTACATTATACATAGTAAGCAAATGGATGAAGGAATAAGGTATAGAATCATGGTTTATGTCCATTAAGGTTTATATATATGTTATATTCATAAATAATTCTAAACAAATCATCCAATTTATCTAATTACTAATAGGCCTAATGGTGCAAACAGTGAAAAAGTTAGGTAGTAGTGAGAAGATGAATTGGAATGTGTTATCATGATATAATGATGAAACCAAGTGCATGGATATGTTTTTAATGAATTTTAATATATTATAATTATTTAGATAATATTTTATTGTCATGTGTGTGGTGAAAAGTTTCTCACAAGTTGACCTATCTGGTTCAGATAAGACAATGAGATATAAGGTCATGAGATTGGTTTGTAAGACCAATATTTTCCATTTAACCATATGATATTTATATATAATAATGGTATAATGATCTCATAGTATAATATAAATTAATAATAAGTCATTTATAATGTATATATAGGTGTTTGAGGTCTAAGACACCATGACTATGATCTGAGGTAATCTGGTAGTTCTGAGTGAGTTACAAAGGTGTTCTTGAAGCCTTATATTCTAAGTGGAAGTGTATAATGAATTTTATGATGATAATTATGTCATTTAGGCTATATATATACTTATTTTATCATATTTTATAATCTTAAGTATATTTTAGCTTCATTCTTTCAAGATAATTTGTTGAGGTACACAGGCCTAATAGGGCAATTTGTCCTAAAGAAGATTTCAAGGTAAGAATGAAGGATGAAGATCTAAATAATAATGGATGAGTTAATAAGATTTAATTTAATAATTGGTTTAATAATTTTCAAGTGTTCTATAAATCCATCTAGGCGAAAATAATCAAATTTTGTCATTAAGAGATAGACCTAATACAATTAGGTCTACATGAGAGCTAAAAGTGAAATAAGGTCTAATAGAGTTATGATAGACCTAAATGATCTAAAATATAATTTGAATAATTTTTATGATATGTTATAAGACCTATTATATGAATTAATTAATATTTTAAGGGTGTATGTCTAAGTGGTATATCATTGAGGAACGGTATATATACAAGGTAGTTTAAGGCATACTAGAGTAAGCAAAGTATATGCAAATGAAATAACACATTTTTTGGAAATAAGAGGTATTTTAGATCATTATAGGAGTGTAAATGATTTGTAATGAAGTTTTTATAGGTTTTAACATATGTAAATCAAGATCATATGACCTAATTAGTCTTGAAGAGACCTAGTTGAGCGAAGAAGCCTAGAATGTAGTTTGAGAGGGATGATTATGTGAAGAGATAAAGAGGTGGTCATCATATTTTGGTTGAGAAACATAGTGTTATGAAGCTAATCAAATAAATTAGGTGTTTTAGTTGGTGTTGATTCATTTATATGTTTGTTGCCTCCTTTCAACTAGGTTCTTGCTAAAGCTTAGTCAAGTGGGTGATTAGTTAGTTGGGGTTGGTGCTCCATGTGGAGTTAGTGCTTCACTAAAAAAAAAAATTAATAAGACTATAGTCCATTTTAATATATTAATTTATTTTATTCCCATTTATGATTTTAGATATATGTGATGTGTTCTTGTGTTTCATGTTTATGTGGATAGTTGCTTATGATTTGTAGATCTATATGTTTGTTTGAATGGTTCATGATTGATTACGTGTAATTGAAAGAAAGGTTTCTAAGACTGATTCACCCCACTCACAATCATTTTTATTCAAAAAAAATTAATATTGGACAACTTGTATGGCTTATCACCTAAACAAATACCTCTTTGAGAAGAAGGATAAGTGGATGATCAATAGATTTAAGATAAACCTATAAATATGGTTGATCTTATCATCAAGGAATTGAAAAATTTTACCCCCACCAAATGTTTTACGTGAGAAACCTAGTGATGTATCTGATATAGGGTTGATTCACTTATATAATTACTTTAACCTTCATAATGCACCCTCTAATGTGAAATCAAAAGTAGCTACTCATTAGCTAGTTGGAGTTGCATATCTTTGGTGGAACCATCTCTATGACTTAAAGGATTACCAACCAATGAATGTTACCTAGATTAATTTTGAATGGAAGTTCAGGAATAGATATACGAACTCAAAATTTAAGGAAAATAAGATAAATTATTTTCAAATTTTAAACAAGATAATATGTCTATAACTGAGTATAAAAACATGTTTTAAAACCTATTATGTCATGTTAACTACATGCATGATGAAGAGACTAAAGTTATGAAGTTAAAATTGTGGTTGAAGGAAATATTGATTCATGATGTCAATATGAATAATCATAATACACTAACTACTTCTATTAAATCTTTGCATAGGATATAAGAGAGAAAAAACTCATCAAAAGCTGAGGTAAGATTTTAAATAGAGTAGGCAATAATCAAAGAAAAAAATTGTCCCCTTCACCTAAAATTTCTATGAAAAATGATCAAAAACATAGATTTACTAGGATTACAAGTGGTTTTAATAAATTTCAAGGGTAGAATAAAAACTTCAAGAATATACATTCTTATAAATCTATAAATTTTAAGAGAAATTAGCTTGAAGGTAGTCAAAATGTAGCTAACATTGGGGTAAATACCATTCATTTGTCACCTCAAAATACTGTCATATGTTGGGAATGTGGTGCTAATTATTATCATGATGATTGTCCCAAGATGAAATTAAGTCAATCAACTAACTACAGGGTGTATGAAACTATGGATAATAAAAAAGTAGATTTTCAAGCAACCCTTATTGAATTATAAGGTAAACTATATAATATTTCTATTTAAATTTTTTTACTCGAGAGAAATTGATAGTTTTGTTAGCACTAAGATAGTTATTATCTTTAAACTAAATCCTATGCCATTCAAGTATGACTGCGATGTTATGTTTAGCTCAGGCAAAAGGGTTTTGGTTTCTAAGTGTCTTAAATAAGAAAGATTAGAATTGGGGAATTTTAGACCTAAGTTAACCTATTTTAACTCCTCTTAGTTATTATGGTGTAATTATGTGCATGGATTGGTTACATAATCATAAATCTAATCTAGACTAATGTAATAAAGTGTTTAAATGTTGTGATGACATGGGAAGATTAGTAATAATTAAAGGTTTATTGAAACCTAAAATACACAAGTTATTATCATAATTATAGTTGAATAAAGAAATGTGTAAATGTTTCAAAATATACATTTTATAGATCTAAGAAATAACACTTTTGAAAAACTAACATTTCAAGAATATGCATTTTTACAATAATTTTCTAATGTTTTTTTCTAGAAAAACTACCTTATTTGCCTCCTAAGAGAGAGTTTTATTTTTATATTGATGTAATGTCAAGGGGAGCCCATACATCTAAAGTACCTTATCATATGAATGTATTATATATTTAGGATATAAAATCTTAACTGCAAAAGTTTTTAGAAAATGGAAGCATTATGACAAGTATGCCACCTTGGGGTACACCTATGGTCTTTGTGAAAAATAAGGATGGAACCTTGAATTTGTGTGTTTACTATTGCATGCTTGAAAATGATAATATCGAGAATAATTATCTTTTATTGAGGATATATGATAGATTTGATCAAATGAAGTATCTAACTATCTTTTCTAAGATATAATTGAGATAAGGATATCATCAACTAAGAATCAAAGATGAAGACAACTATATAACCACTTTCAAAAATTAATATGGACATTTTTAGTTTATGGTAATGTGTTTTGGTTAAACTAATGCACTTATTATGTTTTTGAATCTAATCAATAGTGTATTAAGCTATTTTATGTGTATGTTTATTCTAGTTTTAATTGATAACATACTAATCTACTTTAAAAATGAAATTCAACATGAACAACATTTTTGTTTAGTAATGCAAAGGCTAAGATAACATAAATTATTTATTAATTTGTCTAAACGTTCTTTATTTCAAATAGAGATCCACTATTTTGATCATATCATATCTAAGTTTAGCATTGATATCGATCCATATAATATTAATGCTATCTAAGGGTGGCTTACTCCTAGAAACATACATGAAGTATGAAGTTTTATTGGAGTGGTCAGTTATTATATAAGGTTTGTTAATTTTTTTCTAGTTTGGCTAACCCAGTAACTTCATTACAATTCAAGGGTAAGAAGTATATTTGGACTTTGAAGTGTGAACAAGATTTTATAAAACTTAAATAATTGTTAATTAAAACACTTGTAATTGTCATATTGGATCTTAATGTTAATTTTAAAATCTAAGCTAATGTATCCAAAGAAGTATTGGGTGGCATGATAACTCAGCATGTTTAGTTGTGGCTTATGAGTCACATAATCTTAAATATCATTAAAAAAGTAAACCACTCATAATCTAGAACTTGATGCCATTATTCATGATTTGAAGTAATGGATATACTTTTAATTTGGTAAACATTTTAAAATAAAATATTATCATAGCAATCTATAACATTTGTTTTAATAGGATGATCTAAATGATCACCAATGTAGATGGATGACATTTTAGTGTATATGAATTTTTCATATCTGAAAGTAAGGAGAATCATGTTATTGATGCATTCAAATGACACATGTATCTCATTACTATTCTTATTTTGCATAATAATTTTAGATATAAAATTCTAGAACAATAATATTTTGATAAGTTTTTATAAGAAGTGTAAATTTGGTTGATGAGTCTATAGAAAAGAAATTTTATGACTTTTCTATTGGATTTAATGGTTTAATCAAACACAAATATGGAATTTATGTGCTCGATTTTGGTGATTTAATAAAAATCTTGTTAAAATAATGCATAAACACCTCATTTTGTTCATCCAAGTGTCATGAAGATGAAAAATGTGCTAAAAGGTTGTATTATTGGTCTAGATTGAAATATGAAGTTGTAAACTTTGTGGGAAAATGTTTGGGATGTTAGTGTGTGAAAGTTAAACATTGTCATCTAGGTGGTCTATTGCACACTCATGATGTTTCATGAGGTAAGTGGAATGTAATTTATCTTGATCTCATAAATGGTTTTCCAAAATATTGAATCAAACATGATACTATTCTAGTTGTAATAGATAAATATACTGAAGTTGATCATTTCATTTCTAGAAATTTAATTGATGATGCATCTACCTTTGATGAAGAGTTTTTGAAATAAATAGTATGGTTACATGGCATGCCTCATGTTATTATTTCTAGTAGAGATATAAAATTTACTTCAAGATTTTGGAAAATACTGACTATTGTTATTGGTACAAGATTGAATTTTAAATCATCTTATCACCCATAAATAGATGGTTAGATAGAAAGATTAAATGAGGTTGTGGAAGAAATGTTAAGAATGTATGTGATGGATCAACAAGGTAAATGTGAATATTGTGTATACTTAATTGAATTTGATTATAATAACACATACTATTCTATTATTAATATGGATCCTTTAAAATTTTTATATGGACATAATTGCAAGGTTCTACTTAGATATGAAAGTTTAAAAAATAGAAATATTATTAGCCCTGATGTTTTATAGGAGTATGATAAGAAAATAGAAATAATAAGGCAAAATCTAAAGGTTATCTCTAATATAAAAAATAATTTTATTGATTTAAATAGGTCACCAAATGAATTTGAAGTTGGTGATAAAGTTTTTTGCATGTTAGACCATATAAAAGTTTGATTAAGTTTGGAAAGTCTTCTAAATTACATGTTTAGTATTTATGGCACTTTTAAATTTTATAGAAATTAGTATTATTACCTATTGACTAGCCTTTACTCCTCTTTCTCGAATTCATCATGTTTTCATCTTTAATTATTGATAAACTATATGCTTGAACCTTATCTTTTTTTGGATTGTACTCATCTTCAGGTTTCATAAGAGGAAAGGATGTAGTTGGATATAGTGAGGATCCTTGACACATCATAGTATTAAATTATGAAATCATGAGATTTCCTAAATTTTGGTTTAATAACATCATTTATTAGAAATAAGTGATACTTGGGAAAATGAGTCTTTTCAATCAACATTATTCTTGTCTATTTTAGTCATTAGGATGACTCTTTTACAAGTGGCAAAGGATGTCATGACCCCATTTTGATATAATTATTTCGCTTGTTGGTTATGGTTTAGTTAAGAACAATTCAAGACATAATTTTTTTAATTACTATTATGATATAGTTCTATGATATATGTTTGATCCATTTTGATTGTTATTGATATAATTATGTGTTACACTTTTCATTACAACATTAGATATTTCATGATTAATGAGTTATTAGATATTTTTTAGTTCAAAAATATTTTTGAATTTATTAATTTAATATATTATAGGTACTAATAATTTTCTATTATGATTATAGGTACCAGATATGAGTTGGGTTGGATGTGACTACGAGTAGTTGGGAGAGGTTGAGAAAGTAAATGAAAAGAGAACAATAAATTTAAATGGCAAACTAAACATTGATTGTATCATTAATTTTAGTCATTTTTATATAATTAATGTCGAGTTATTATTAGGTGTCTATCAATGGAGGCATGATGGATGAAGGCGAGCAAGAGGGCGTGACAGGGCAAAAAGCAGGGTGCAGCTACATGGAAGTGCTTGGACTACAGCAGGCATCCTAGGGAGTGCACAGCAATGGGAAGGATCCACTTTTGTAAGGTTTAGGTTATTTTTCTGCTCTTGAGCAACCAATTATGTGCATCCCCAAAGTCAATAGCTATCTAGAAAGATGCAAGGAGATGCCCAAGTTGGTTATACCAATGGAAATGATTATTGAAGACATTGAATACTATTCCAATCACTCCCTATACTAAAATTTTTTAGGACTTAAGACGTCACTATTATTCTTGGAAGCATGGGGGCTCAAAGGACATGGGCACTAGAAGGAGAAATGGATATTACATTGCTGGCCAATAGCTATTTCATGGTCACTTTTACCTGTATAATAGATTATCAAAGAGCTTTTGCTGGAGGTCCTTACTTCCATAATCAAGTGGGACTGTTTATCAAGCCCTAGCATGCCAATTTCATACCTTCAGAGGAACTACCAAACCATGTCCTGATGTGGGTGTGTCTACCCCAATTTCTAGAAGAATGTTGCTGAGAAGACACTCTCCAATTGCTTGCATCCTTGCTGGGAAGGCCAATCGGTTCCTAAATGTCACTCCTGGGGAAAAAGGTAATGAATTATGCCCACATTTGTGTTGAAATTGATCTTAATAAGCCATTACTAGATGTTGTTGAAATGAGTGCAAGCCCTTTTTCATGGGTATAATAGTTGGATTATGAAACCCTCCCTTTTCACTATCATCTATGTCATGCTTATGGGCATTTACAGTGATGGTGTCCCGCCTCAAAATCCACTACACCTCATCCAGCTCAATCTACTCACATTCCTTCAGGTACTGACAAAGAAAGGGGTCTGATTCTAGGTGAGGTGCCTAAAATTGATGGTTTTATGCTGGTTAAAGGCCGATATAGAAATAGAGGCCGAAAATGGTCCTTGAAGGAAAGATAATTAGATGACTCACTCAATAGATTTGAAATATTGGATGACCTTAATCAATAGGAGGTGAATCTCAGGTTGATGATTTTGGACCAAGGGATTGAGGGACCAGCTCAAGAGACTAATGCTTCAGGGGATTTAATTAAAACACAAGATGCTGGAGATTGTCATATGGATATGGACTAGTAGTTGATAATTTTAGAAGGAATGACTTCCTTAGTTGTTCCCCTTAAAGAAGATGGAAATATGCCCCTTACTAAGAAAATTGGGGACTCAGGAGCAGTAAGAAGTAGTAATTCTTCTCCTCATATCAGACTTCTGCAAAAAGACCTTAAGAAAGGAGGGGGAGAGAAATCTAGCAAGCCTAGTAGAAAAAAGGACCTGGAAAAGATCAAGCTAATGGGAGAGACTTTGATGGAGTCAGTGTCAGTAAAGACTTTGGATGCACACTTTTTGAACCCTCTAAAATGATTATAATATCTTAGATTGTAAGGGGTTTAAACAACAGCCCCAGACAAAATGATGTTCACAACATAATTAAAAGTCATAGGCCAGATGTCCTTTTCTTACAGGAGACTAAGCTTTCAATTGAAGACATGTCTAGACTAGCACCCAAGTTGTGGTGGAAAGGAGAATGTCAATGCATTAACACTACTAGATACTCATGAGAACTAGCTATCTATGGAACCCATGAAAGATTGGCCTCATAGGCTAGCTGACTTCTAAGTACTCCATGACTATGATTGCTTCTAGCTTTGAGATGGGAGAAGTCATTCTCTTCTCAAATATCTATGCTCCCAATGATTGGTGGGGTAAAAACACCTTATGGGTCCACATAAGTTTTATCTGTAGCCTAACCCCCTTCCTCCCTTGGATTATGGTAGGTGATTTTATTGCTATTCTTGATTTGACTGAAAAGAGTGGTGGCACGTCAAGGCTAGACCCATCTACTTTGCTAATGTGCAACTACATTGAAAATTTTAATTTAGTTGATGTCAAGCCCAATAATGGATAGTTTACCTAGAATAATTGTAGGAGTGGGAAACATTGCATAGTTAAGAGACTTGACCATTTTCTGGTCTCAACTTTTTGGGTTGGAGGTATGTGGTCTATGAGGTTTGAAATTTTGGACTGGAGAGGATCAGACCATTGGCCCATCAAGCTTAATAGTGTCTCATAGTATCATCTATGCTCTCCTTCCTTTAGATTTCAACTCATGTGGCTACAAGATCAATCTCTACATGAGTGTGTTGCCGATTAGTGGCATTGGGGTAGGCCTACCCATGGTACAGTGATGTACATTTTTGCCAAAACACTGCAATATGTGAAGTATAAGCTCAAGTAGTGCAATCACCAAAGTTCTGGGAACATTTTCCATGCTAAGGCTACTATACAAACCAAGCTTGATGGTATCATGAGAATAATAAGGGAAGAAGGACTGACTGCAAACTTACTGCAAGAAGAAACACAAGCTGTGAAAGACTTGGAGGAATGCAAGCTATGGGAGGAAATTTTTTGGAAGCAGAAAGCTCAGGTTGAATGGCTCTAGGAGGGGGACAGAGATACATCCTTTTTCTTCAATTCTTCCAAATCCAAGAGACATGGCAATTCTATTTCGGCCCTAGTTAATGAAAGAGGTGAGGGGCTTAACTCCTTTCCAGTAATTTTAGAGGAGGTAGTGCAGTACTTCTCTACTCTCTTCAGGGAAGATGCTAATGGGGAATCACCAGAAGAAACTCAAGTTCTTTTTTTCATTTTTTTGTTGGTGATGCATGAAATGAATGAAAATTTAATGAAACCAATCACACTTGGAGAGCTTGAGGAAACAATTATTCTAATGAAAAAAGGGAAAGTGGCTGGACCTGACAGCTTCCCAGCTAAATTCTACCAATAATTTTGGGATATCATCAAACTTGACCTTTTAGTTGTTGTCCAAGAATCTTAGTGGAATAAGCAAATGCTTTAGGCTACAAATGTGACCTATCTTACTCTCATACCCAAATGTGAAGGTGTTGATAGGCTAAGTTAATTTTGCCCTATATCCCTTTGTAATGTTGTTTACAAAATTATATCTAAAATCATTGCAAATAGGTTAAAAAGAGGGATGAGTGCTATGATCTCAAAAGAGTAGAGTGGTTTTGTGGAAGGCATGTAAATCCTAGATAGTACTGTTATTGTTGTTGAGTCCATTCACTCCATGTCCAGCTCAAAATATAAGGTGATGTTCATTAAATTAGACATGGCTAAAGCCTTTGATAGGGTCAAATGGTCATCCCTATGGAAAGTTCTTAGTGCTTTTGGCTTTGTGGATGAATGGACTCAAGGGGTCATGAGCTACATTTCCTCAGCTTCATTCTCAGTGCTTGTTAATGGAGAACACAGAGAACTTTTTGGTGCTACAAGAGGGATGCAACAAGGTGATCCTCTATCTTTGAACCTTTTTCTTCTCCTTGCTGAAGGTTTGGGGAGGTTGATCAGTAAGAATAGAGAGGAAGGACATATCCAAGGATGGTGATGGGGAGGGGAATTGTCGACATAATCACACTTGCAATTTATTGATGACACTGCCCTTATGGGCATAGCCACAATGACTAAAGCTACTAATTTATGTAGGGTGTTAGATGTTTATCTAATGGCCTTGGGACAAAAGGTAAATGAAGATAAGTCATCCATCTTCTTCTTCAATACTCTGGGCCCTATTCAGTAGTGGATAGTGAGGACTCTACATTTTCAGATTGGGACTCCCTCCTTGATTTACTTGGGTATCCCTATCTCAGCTAGCCATACATCTAAAGAATCTTGGTTAACTATTTTGGAGAAATTTCAAGTGAAAGTGAATCATTAGACACATAAGTGGTTATCCTTTATGGGCTAGGTTCAACTTATCTAATCTGTGGTGCAGGCTTTACCTATTTACAGGTGTATGCTCCAGGTTGCCCTGATGGGAATCGTTAAAGAGTTTGATTTGGTTACCAGACAATTATTATGGGCTAGTAGTCTAAAATCCATTAAATATAGCCTTATTAGATGGGAGATTATTTTCAGCCCCAAACAATATAGCAGGCTTGGTTTGAGGCAGAGAGACTTAAATGGTATTGCTTTGGCAGCCAAATTTTATTGGCGATGGTGCACCGAACAAGATAAAGATTGGGCCAAAATTCTCTCATAGAATACTACTCTATAACCATTCAGAGGGACATTCCTCACTATCTACTTATTGGGAAAGGTTTGGCAATATGGGGTACTCTCAAAAAAGGGGTTGCTCTCATCAAAGACAGCTTATTCTAGATTTGTAAACAGGGATCCAAGGCTCTCTTTTGGTCTAAATCTTGGGATAATTATCCTCCCATCATTTCTTAGTTTCCAAATTTTTTGAACCTTTGTCAAAGATTCCTTGATGTTGGCTGGTCCTGAGTGAGTGACTTCAAAGTTTACATTACACAAGGATAGGTGGAGGTTGCTCTCTAGAAAGCTCCCAAAGCTTGGCCTATTAATGGGACGTAAGAAGAGAATGAAGAGCTATTGAGCATCCTTTCCAGGCATCATTGTAGTCCTGTTTAGGAGGAGGATGAGCTAGCTTGGTCTCCCAATCCCAAGGGAGCTTACACAGTTTCATCTAGATATCAAGCTTTACTTCTTTAGAGATTGGGCAGGGGGAAGTGCATTGGTGGAGATAGGTCTAGAATAAATTCACATGGCCTAAATGCAACTATTTTTCTTGGATGCTAGCTTGGAATAGGTGCTTGACTAGGGACAATCTCTAGAAGAGAGGTTTTTAAGGCCCTTTAGTATGTGTTATGTGTGGAGTAGCCGAGGAGGATTCAACACACCTTTTTTGCGATGCCCCTTTGCCTTGCAACTCTGGCATTATTGGTGGGATGTTTGGTAGTGCCCATGTTTTCATGCTAAATATGTGGTCAATTTTTGGAATGGAATGGGATAACCCCCCTCAAGGATGCCTTTCCTATAGGACATATGGCTGGGTAGCCCCATTTTTCTATTCTAGTAGATCTGGCTTGAGAGTAATAAGCAATTTTTTTAGGGGTGAGGGTGTGAGGGTCATGGTGTAACAAGTATGGTAAAAAGTGGTGGGGATGACCCAAGAAACCATCCAAGAAAAGAGCATGATCTGCCTTCCTTTGACCAAATAAGATGCTCAGGTGGTGGCGTGACTTAGATTCTAGCAGTTAACTGGTAAGTCAACGTGTGTCAAGAGGAGCAAGTAGGTCAAGGAGCAAATTTTTAGGACTGGTCAGTGGCAACGCCCCCCTAGTGGGATTCTCAAGATCAATACAGATGGTTCCTCTAGAGGTAATTTGGGACTCGTAAGTATTGGAGGGATAAGAAGGGATTTTGAAAGTATAGTGATTTTTCTATTTGTAGTTCTTGAGCTGTAAACCATTAACATGATGGAAGGCCAGACCACTCTTTATGCCCTTGAGAAGGCCCAAGTGTTAGGTTGGCATAGGATTATCTATGAATCAAAATCTCAAGTCTTGATTAACCTACTCATTAAGAGGAAAGTGGTGGATGTCAATTGGCAACTATCTCTGATTATACAATAGATTTTGTAGATTTGCTCACTTATTGATAGCGTTACTTTTGCTCACATTTCATGTGAATGGAACAGGGCAATGGATTTTTTGGCTAAATGGGTGTCAGACCATTTGGATGGTGGAAACATTAAGGATTGGGGGTCTCTCTCCCTAATGTTTTGTTCTAATTTGGAAAGAATTTTAGAGGCTGATAGGGAGGTTCATAATATTGTCTAGTTGGGCATGTGCCTAGTTTTTCTATTTTTGCTACTTTCTTCTGGGGGTTTTTGCCCCCCGTTCTTCTTGTAATGATTTTCTTTACTTATTAATATTATTTTTACCCCATTTTTAAAAAAAATGTCGAGTGATTATCATTTTTACTTTTTATATCATCTTTTATTTGGTCATTAGTTAGTTTTAGCTTCTTATTTGATAATTAATTTACTTAGTTTATTCTAACACTTTGATCTTATTGGCTTTGCTAAAATGAGTTAGTCTTTTTTGTTATACTATTTTAATGTTACTTGATTGTCTTACTCTTTATATTATTAACCTTACATATTTCTTATCGTTCTTGGACATTTCACTAGATTTTAGTGCTATTTGACTCATTGTAAAAATCATGAGTTGTGTTGGAATCTTGAGTGACATTCTAGTCATAGTCCTATATCACTTAGGCATTAAAATCAATGACCATAATATGGTTCAAATGCATTTTAAAATTTTGAATTATTTTTTGGATTGTGTTTAATTAATTAAAGGTCTTTATTTTAGAATTAGACTCTTGGTGCCTCCGTTATTTAATTAGACCAATTCTTGTCTTGGATTTGCTTTGGATAGGTAATGAAGGAAATGACAAATTTTGGGCATAGTATTAGTTCAAAGTGTTTGTTTATTATTTTAATTTTGTTTGATAGCATTATCTTGTCATTTGATATAAGAGGTTTGAGGCTCTTCACATCTCTTTAGGTTTCTTGCATGTTCATTTTTCATTGTCATTTTGAAATCCTTGCACTTGGGAAACTTTGTTAGAATTTGGCCATGATGGCCAAAGGAAATATAAATGTTGTTAGATGCATGAGCTTATTTGAAATTTTAAATTGTAGTGAATCCTTTGTATTTTCATCCATGGATGTGTTTTTATGGAGTTTTATGTTAGTGGAATTTTGCTTAAATGGGTTGACTGGTCTTTATGTTCGAGGTGTGAAAGGCTAGAAGTTTGTGAAGTCAAGGGAAAGAAGTAAAATCACCATTATTTTCCATTATTTTGATTGGTATCCAAATCAATGGAATTAAGTTTAGTTATATAATTTAAATACTAATTAGCTTTTTTTTAATTATATTTTGATGATTTAATTATGAGATTCTATGTGAACATTATGTTTTTTAAGTGCACAATAAATTAGAAAGTGATATGTTATATGTAGAAAGTATTCAAATATACTTCATATAAAACTTGAGATATTTTTTTATCACAAGTATTTTTGACATGTTAACCTTAAGTCTATATAAACACCCTCAAATTATCTTAAACTATCTAAATCTACATTATGAATATTGACTCATTAATAAGACTCTTTTAAGGACTTCCAAATAAGTCATTTAAGTCCAATACAATCTTATGGATTATTAGGAATGTAATCATTCACAAGCATGAGTAATGTATTAATTAAATTATAATATAATATAATACTTACCTTAAATTATGAAGGGTTGTAATTGCTAATAGACTCTTTGTTAAGGATTAAATTAAAGTAACTTAAAAATTGATTAAAGTTCAATATTTTCTCAGGATTATTAGATAGCAATCAATTTTATTGGGGCCAAAATGTCTTTGTTTGAAGTGATAGACTATTTTGACAATAGTATATAATCATTTCAAAATTAAGATACAAATAATGATATTCAAATCTTATACAATTCTTAAATCTAACTAAGTTAAATTAAAAGCAAGTATGTAAAATATGATAATTGAATTAAGGGTTTGATTTCTAATGGATATTCCAATCAAGACATGTTGTATTTTAGGATCATCTACCCTTACTTGGAATTGACTTATGGAATAATGATAAGTTATCTTATTTTCATTTAATGACAAAGAATTGTTAAATACCAATAACTTGATTTTTAAGCATCAAGTAGAATTAATAAATATTCCTTGGGAGATAATCTAGAGAATTGTTTTATTCATTAAGGCACTAAATAATTGTGAAGTCTTTTTTCTAAATTAGATTGATCTAAATTGAAGCATGATTCACTTAAATAATGAAGTTAAAAGTTAAACCTACTATAAGTGTAATGGGTTATTTGAACCCATTAGTAAATTAAACCATCATGTTTTAAGTATGTTTGCATATCCTAATAGGGTTAACTAAACTTAAGAAGATTAGTAAACATGCATATCTTAACTTTTACTTTGAGACTAACCCTATCTTATAAAAAGGTAAGATGTTTGAAAATATAACATAAACATGGTTATTGGAACATCTCTAGAAGATTAATCTCTATACTTATACCTTGGATCTAAATTCCTTATATTACCTACCATTAGGATGTCAATCTCATCCCTTACTTTTTTGTGAACTTTGTAATGTGTTCCAAATCTTTGAATTACTTTAAAAAATAGTCCTTTCCATGATCACTATATGTTTTTTGTGAATTTTATAGATACTTATTATGTAATCTTAGTATGATGATTATTCTATTGAATCTCCCTTATTTACTACAACTATTTTTTGAACTTTTTTATTTAACCATTGAGGTACCAATTATTTTATAGCATTTTTGAGTATGTAGGTAAGTGTATAAGTTAGAGATGGATTTACTAAGAAGGCCAAATTTATGTAAATGGATAGGAGTGTGTGATGTTTTCTATATTGACCCACTTCTATCTAAATACTAAGTGGTTAAATTGATTATTAATGAAGTCATTATTAATTTATGGACTTTGTCTAGTTTTTGTGTTGGCTATGACATAGTTATGGAACTCACCACATCTTTCCATGATAAACTCTAATTAAGTATCTATACCATAATTGCTTGTCATGTTATTATAAAAAAATATTTGGTTTTCATAATAATATATGACCATCATCCTATCAATCATTTCATTACCATTTTCTAATGCATCATGCAATTATAGACCAAAATTATTTACATAATTCAAAACTGTAAATATCAATTCCAATTGATTTTTCCATAACAAGTACATGTTCAAAATCATCCAAGAATAATGATATAATACCCACCCAAGTAAAACCATGACCCCCCTATAAGTAGACCAAAACCACCCCAAACATTGATAGAATGAGGGAATCGACTCATGATTTAGGGCCACATTTCACAAATGAGTTAACATGCACCAAAATATAATAACAAATTTGATGTAATAACAAGAAACCAACATATAAAAACACAAACACACCACTATGTTTCTCATCACAACATTACTATACATTGTGACATTTCAAAATGGAATCAAACAAAGAAACCCAATCAAACTACTAAATGAGAAACAAAATATATCACAATCCACTCACATCTATCATTTCCTAGTCAAAATACTACCATATCATAGTGGCATTTTGAGTGAAAAATAAATATAGATGAACCCTAATTTAGAGGGTTAAACTAATATACCCAGTTCATATGACATACAGTCATAATGTAAATCATAAATCCATGAAATGAACACCAAACAATAAAATAAGTGTGACACTATCAAATGAGAACAACACCCATAAAAAATCATATTGATAATAATATGTGAATGACAATGCATTGACATGAACCAAAAACTCAAATAATACATATTTTTTCTAATTTAATAGGGATTAAAAGCATGACATGAATAACCCAATGTTTTACTTACTTTTTTCAAGTTTACCTTGTTACCTTAAAAATCCATAGAATAAAGTTTTAAAATGAAACATATGTTCTTGCCACACACACTCATTTTATTCCTTTGCTTTAACTTGTGTAAGTTGACTTTAACATCCATTGCAAAAACCCTAGTGTATTTTAATAGAACCAAGAGTCCATAATATCCATGTTTCCCTAATTTTAGTAGGTGAATCAAATAACCTTGTTGAATACTCAAACATAACATCCTACAACATAACTAGAACAAAGTCGATAGGTTCCCCATCTCCTGATGGTGAATAGGTTTTCTCCTCCCAATACATTTTACAAAAAAAATCTTAAAGTTTCTAGGCACAAAACTTTGAAACCACAATGATCATAGCAATAAGTCAACATGTACGATCATACCAAATCACTAAAACTAAAGTCATCAAAATACCAATGATTAATTAAACATGACCATGAAAAACTTTTAGAGTAGGGGTTATTTATTTTTCCAATATCTATTTATTATGGGATTTTTTCCCCTCACTTGGAGTTTTCTAACATTCATGGATAAATTTACTTAGGTGTATAATGTTTCTAGGTGACTAGGAAGTGAATCCCTTATTTGAATAATTTAGGTATGGGAGTTAGTCATTTACTCTATTCTATTATGAGGGTATGTTGAGACCTTTCATTAAGAACATACTTATCGCTCTCCTATATGTGAATATCACTTGGTGAGATGTTTTGGTCAATGAAGATTGGTTTTGATCCTATTTTTTTCTTGTGAAATATTTTTTCATGTTGGTTTAATTTACTTTTAGCTACATTATGGTGTACATCTACATGGTTCATAAGATCACTCCACTTGTGCATTCAACCTATCTAAACCTTAAAATCAACCTTGATATGGTATTAGATATACTTCATGATCATGTGTCTAGTTATTTAATGTTAATTTTGTTTTAAACCATGAGATTTTCATTTTCAAACAAAGACTATTTTAATTTTATCGCTATATCTTTTCCTTGTAGTGAAATGTTACTTTTTTGTTATAGGTCTGTGGTTGTGTTTTTAGAGACCATAAAAATAAGGGTTTGTAAATGATTCAATTGAGCTCTACTCTTTGATTCTAAATCCTATTGTCTAGTTATACAACATGCCAACACTATTATCTATTGTCAACATAGTCATATTTCCAATGTAACTCACCCTTCATGGACTGCATAACCAATACAAGCATGGAAAGCTAATATTTTTAGACCTATTTTTATTGATTCATGCTTCCTTTTCCATTTTCATAGCTAATCACAAACCTACACTACCCACAATGTGGTTTCTCTCTAACAAATGACTCTAGTGTTCAGATCTAGCCTTGTTATCCCTTATGTGACATTACCCACCTTCTATCTACCATCGTATCTAGTCTGTACCTTGGTAAAACTATTATCCATGGAAAAATGTAGGTTCATTATTTTCTTCAAAACCATATGGTTTTACTTTAAAAACATGTTTATAAAACCACTCTAGTATATAATTTATATTTTTTCCATTTTTAGTGCTCCTTTCATATGCTTTAAAATTTGAAAAAAGTCAAAATTAAATTAATGTTGGATATTTTTGTTATTAAAGTTTTCTATTAAAATGGGTCATTATTTTTATGCATGGAAAAAAATTTATAAGTTGTGGGGAGTGTATTAACTCAAATGGTCATTTTTTATTATGGTGGTCCTATATTCATCTTGGGAAGGGATATAAATTTTAAGTGATTATGGAATGTAAAACCTAGTTTGTTAAAGGGTCTGAGTATAGTAAGTCAAGGTATAAAATTTGAAATAAATATAGCCACTAATTTGTGCAATAATTGACCTAATCTCATATTCCTAAAAGTAGCAATGAATTACTTAAATAAGTACTTATCTATAAATTTATTGATACATATATTTTGATAGTTGAAAACTAGAATAAAGCTAATCTAAGTGTGGTAAATAATGTCTAGGTTTCATAAACCCTCTTAGAGAGTAGTTTGGTACCTTAGATAGTAGCTCATTGTGCTAATTCCCTAATGTTGGCATTAATATCCTTTGTGTATAATTTATGTGATCTTATAAGCGTACCTCTAGTTGACTTTGATTTACATATACCTATGTGGATGAGACTTGATTCATTGTCTATGCACTATTTTTGACTTATTTAGGAGAAAATACTAAAACTCCATGTTCCTAGAGTATTTAAATGGCATAAGTATAAAAATATGATGTTATATAGGTAGGATGGACATCCTAAACACCCATTTTATTAATATTCACCTATGTACCGATACCCTAAGGAGGGTTCAAGCCTAATGTAGGTCTCTTACCTAAGTGCTTGTTGCAAATTCAAGTAAACACTGTAGACACTTAGTTTTGACCACTTTTAAGTGTAAACTGGGATTCATGTCAATTTATAGAAAATAACACATTTAAGCTTAAAGAACACCTTAATTTCCAATTTCCATCGTTGTAAGGGATTTAATTGCATAAAAACATGATAAAACTAGCTTATTTGGTGTATTATTTGATATGCATCACTAACCAATTTTAGTTATAACCCTAGTCAAATTACAACCTAATAATTTGACACTTTTGACTTGTCAAACTATTAACTCATAACATTTAAAACAACTGCCAAAGGCCAAAAAACACTAAGCAAGACTAATACCATTACAAATCCTAATTAACTTATGTAAAATGTCCAAATCAAATTAGTGAATTTCATTTACCAAGAAAAGAATTTCTTGCTAAATATGATGTTAAAAGTCAAACGAGCTAACAAAGAGATTTGTTTTCTCCTAAATCTTTAAATAAATGAGTCACACCTCATAAATATATAAATTGAATTTTAATTCCTCAAATGTTTTTGAAACTAATGTCTTAAGATTTCATTAGTTCCTTGACCTAACCTAGGGTTATACTGACTCAACATAGGTTAATTTAGACTCAACCCAATTTATAATTTAACCCAACCTCCCTAAGGTTAGATTTAGTTATTTGAGATAAAATACAAGACACCACACCATATGCTAATAATATTATTTGTTTAAGGTTATTCTACTAAAATACTTTCTTGAAGCCTTTGAGAGTAAAGTTATAATGCCTAATTCATGCTAAGATTCACACCAAGCCATAAGTGACTATTAGAGAGATGTTACCACCATGGAAGATCATTGATATAAAACTCAAATTACCATAGGTCTAACATGAACATCCTTATGCCAATAAGTAAGTATCAACTTTGAGAAAGGAGGTATGAAATTTGTGTTGTCTTTAACACTATTTTTTTATCTTGCTTATTGTGTTATTCTTTCCCTAGTTCTTAGGTAAGAGTGTTTATTCCTAGTGTATTTTTATGCTTGATACCTTCTCATTTGGACTAAAAAGGGACTGATGTCCATATTATTTACTCTTCAAACAACTAAGGCACATAATGATAGGCCCAATGGGACCACACATCCCTTATGGCCATAGTGAATGATATGATAACCTTAATTTTACTAACAAATACATCTCATTCTTTAATTTTAGAGTTTTAACCTAAAAATATACATCCTTTTATTTTTTGAGTAATGATAGATTCACCATGTGTAGTGATGGATTTACCATTTTCACATCCATTTATGATATTTAATTTTATATAAATGATAACTTTACAATGGTAGCTTTACAAAATTGGTGACTTTGATCTTATTAAAAAATGTATTTTCAAGGTGAAATTAATCTCTTTTTAGTATTTTATTACTTAATTTTTTGGCTTCACTTGACCTAATTAGTGGCTTCACCCTGTTAAATGGTGGCTTGACCAAAGTTGCTCTCTATCTATGTTTATAAGAAATCAATGATTTCACCCTACTAAATGGTAGCTTCATTCTATGTTTTTCCATAACCCAAGAGCTCAAAATGAATTATTTATTTATTAAATTAATTTTTAGCTTCTAATAATGCAAACCCCCTAACATTTTTTAGGACTTAAGCTGGATAGAAAGAAAGATAATCATAGTTTAAAACTCACATAAATTTTGTTTGATGCTTAAAATACACTTAATCACACTTTTATTTTAGATTTTGAAGAATTTAAAAATGCAAAAAAATTCAAGGGTCCAACATTTCAAACACACTTAAATTTAGTGATATTAAAAGGAACACACATTTTAGTTAGATCTATTAAGAGATTTTTCACATTATGTTTATGTTTTATTATTATCTAAATTTCAAAGTTCATTTAGCTACTTTCTTTGTTTGTGTAAAATTAAAAGATATTGCATGTATGATCTCCCCCCATACCCTTTAGGGGACTTAGGTGACCGAAAATTCTTAGTTTATTTCTTTTATTTGAAAATTTGTGTCAAAAATAATGTGTATTCTCTCCCCAATCTCTTAGTGACTTGGGTTAGCAAGAAACAACCTCTAAAGTCTTTCTAATTTATTTTATTGCATTTGGATTATGGGTAGGAGATAACTTCTTCCTTGAAAGTAATCTATGTGTTAATTGACTTGGGGTTTCATATACCAACATCATATCAAACTAATTCCATGATGGGATACACAAATTGGGAAAAATATTATATGGGATAGAGGTAAGCGATTATCCTAACCATCCCAAAGGGTAATAGATCTATGTGATAACTAGACATTATAATTCACTAAGTAGTACATGGATAAATTAATTATACATAGTAATATACCATAACATAACAAGATAGGTGGTTTAGACTCAATTTAAATGATTTCACCCTCATGTTATCCACATTTGGGACCATTTAGTGTGCTTAAAATTTATATATTTTAGTCAAAACCCCATTTGTCATAGAAATTATTGTCAAATGTTGAGTGATTGTCACTCTATGTTTGTAAAATGTATCAATGCTTGATAGACATAGGGGCACAAAAACTCTACCTATAGCTATACATTAATTTTTTGATTAACACTTAATTCCTAAAAAGATTGATATATTAGTGGAAACTTTGGTAGAAGATATGCAAAACCATGTTAGTTTTAGATATAAGATGATCCATTGGTGCTAATTCTAATTTATTTGATTTAAATGTGTGTTTTTAGACTAAAATTATTTGTTTGTATTATTGCATCAAAATAAATCCAAAAACATCATGTTGTTTTCACACCCCTATAGCCTAAGAGGTGTTAGTCCATCCATTTGTGTCACACTTGTTGACCTAAATATTCTTTCCAAAACCATTTGTGTGAAATGGGGCATTGTTACATTATTTATTTCCTCCTAGACTTTTTCCTTAGATATTATAGTCCAAAACCATTTTTCATGACATTTTTTTAAATGATAGTTGTTATATTGCCTAAATCATTGAAAATTTATTATCACTTTTAAAACCATGTTCCAAAATAATATTGAACCTATCTTATTTAAAACACATAGTTATGCTACCCATTTTAGTCTAACTCTTTTGACTTAGGACATTTGAATATGTTTGATTTAATTTTTAAACTCAAAAATTCAAAGTGTAAGTCCTAAACTATTCAAGTTCACACCAAAGCCTCATTTAATTTGGGCTTAGGTAGTCTACATTTTTCTATTTGGATTGTGTTACTTGGGTTGATTTCCTTTTTGATATAAAAGACCCCTTGCCTACACATAGTGATTATTGTTTGTTTTTTACCTTTTTTAGAATGTCCCTTTGAGCTAAGTTGTTACCACATGCCTTGTTTGAAGTTAGTTGTGTCAAATTATAAGTGTCCTAGTTTTATTATTCTAATAGTCCCTTGTGATTCAAATATCAAGTCTTAGCAAGCAAGTTACTAAGTGTCATCAGAGCCAATTGCTTTATTTTATTTTATTTTCATGTTTTTATTTGAGTCTAGCCTTAATTTTCATGCTAATGATTATAAATGCATTTGCTAAAATTGTTGTTATCCTTTGATCCTATTTTACAAATTTTCTACTTTGTAGACACTTTCATCACTAATTATAACTACATTTAGCTGAATCATTATCTTAACCATAGACATGTTTTGATCCCTTTATTACTTTTACCACTAATTATAACCATCTTTGAGAGAATTATTTTTAGACAGTTTTTGAGTTTATTTTGTTCCACCTTTGTCTAGTTTATTTGTTTTACCCTTTGGGCCTGTTTTATAAAGTCAAAGGTTGTTTATTTTTAGATTTTAGTTGTTTTTTAACTTTGGAACCTTTATATCTCATGAGACCTATCTATATATCTAAACATGCCTTATTACACATGTAACAAGACCATGGATTATCCATAATATGAACAGTTTGTGACCAATGACCCTCATCTTCAAGAGTCCTATTATGATGTATCTTGTCAGACAAATCCTTATCCATATTATAGTATTCCATATGTTTAACATTGGTATGACTCATTATCATAGTATTTGGTGACACCACCTTATTATGTAGGCCCTCCTCCTTTAGCCTAAATTATCAACCAAGCTCCCCACTGACAAAGGATTATCATTCTAGGCCCTCATCCTTTGGATTATGTTAACAACTAAGCTTCATAGTTCCCAAGGATTACCATTCCAAATCTTCATCCTTTTACCTATATTAGAAATAATGTATCTAGTAACACCCAAGGATTACCATTATAGGACCTCATCCTTTGGCCTACATTAACAACCAAGCTCTACAATGCTCAATGATTACCATTTCAATACCTCATCCTTTAGCCTATGTTAGTAACCAAGTTCTATAATGCCCAATGATTACCCATATTAGATGAGCCTATTTACAAAGAGATCATTATTGAGCCATAGATCATTTTTCATACATTGCCAACCTTCCCTCACTTTATAAAATTCTAGCTAGTATTCAAAATATAATAGAACCAATCATTACCTCTCTAAGATCCACTATTAAAAAAGACATATGTTTTTAAATTTGAGGTTTTAAAACAAAGTTCAATATAATTCCAAGAGAATCAACCAATTGATGATTTTTTTGTTAAAGCACCTATTTGTGATGAGTTAAACTGTGTTGAGTTATCCATTGACAATGTCCCTTTCTTTGAGGAGCCTCACTTTGACAAGCCATTCTCTATGCAGTTGTTCATTAACCCTTTCCCTTTGATTAAGGAGTCTCACTTTGATAAACTAGTCTTTATTGAGACACCCCCAATGATTATAACTACCTTTGGGAAAATCATTATTTTTACCATTGACCTATTTTTAAGGAGTCTCACTTTGACAAGCTAATCTCTATGGAGTTTCTTGTTGACCATTTACCTTTTATATAGAATCCTCAATTTGATATGCCAATATTTGTGAAGTCATTCTTATCTGAGCCTATTTATAAAGATCCCATTATTCAACTAAAGGCCATTACTTGTCAAATATCAAAAAATATACATAGTATCTTTACTACCACACAAAATGAAGAATCAACATCAAATTTAGGTTATATTTTTGAACCAATATTAGATTTAACATCAAAATCAAAATTAACATCAGTCTCAACATCATATTTAAAGTCCCTTGAGTTAGACTCAACTTCAAGATTAGAATACATTCATGGATGTTAAAACATTGGTTACACATGCCTTGTAGATCAATTTAAATATATTTTTGGTCCTTCCATACTTTTTGAGGATGATTAATTTAACATAAACTTAAGTTCTCCTAGTATCTTCTATGAGGATTGTGATACCTCTTAATATTCTATTACCATTACACATGTGATTAACACCAACTAACCTATCCATTATATTAGCATTCCACTTCCCATAAGTGTTGATTGGGAACAATAGAATCACACATTATTTAAATGCATCTGTGGTGACACACTAGCTAAAAAATATCAAGGGGACCAAGACCACATTCATGCAGAAGAAGAATAATTTCCTAGTGAATAATATTTGGAGGTGTTAGGGGGAAATCAAAGTCCAAACTCAACATATTGTAGTGAAACCTTATTTAAGGTGCTAGAATACAATCAAAGTCAAATGTAAACATTCCTTAGTGAAAGCTTCTCAAAGAAACTATGGGAAAATAAAGACAAATGTATTTATCAAAACCTCTTTGAGGTAGTAATCAATGAATAAAATAGTTCTCCACTACATGATGAAAATTATCAAAGATAACATTATCACATCTTCCATTATACAACATAATCAGATGGTAACATCTTTTAGGCATAAAAAACATACAAATATTTTGGTCCTATTGAGAGCATATTCAAAAGTCTTTGGCCCCACCACACATAAAATTATGTTGAATATAGAATCAACAACATTGTGTGTTGCTAAAAATACCAATCTTCATTTGTTACCTAACCATTATACATTTAGTTATAATCCATTTATTCATTCAGGACCTATATTACATTACTAGATTACACATTTTAGCCAATTTTTACCCCTATTTACCATCCCTGGCTACACTTTCCTTTACAAAGGATATGAGGACATCTTTTCTTAAAGTTTTGAGAAAACATAATAAATTACCAATGAATATCGTAACATTATTAGAGTCCAAATCAACATCAAGTTCTTGAAAAAATAACTATTTAAAAAGGGTATGGGTTAATAATTTAAACATTTGACCATTCTAGTTGTACCATATGTTGATTACGAAGAACATATCCACATCAACAAAAATAATAGAATCATTTACTTTGCCTTGACCTTATGGTTATTTCATACTTTGACTTTTACATTACCTTGTCACTTGGGAGAAACCCTATTACCATTATAACCCATTTTCCATTTTGGTTGTATAATATATTGATGAGGACATGCAACTCCACATTAGTAGGAATAAAAATATCATTTATTGTGCCTTGTCCTTTGCCTTACTATTTCCATTGAAATTTACCCCTTTTACCATTATACCATATTGTTAAAACTTCACCAGATAGTTCTTTTTACCTAAACCCACATATCTTGTTTGGCCTTAGTTTTGATTCATTTCTACTTTAGGCATGTTCAGTGGTTGATGACCTTTTTCAATTCTAACAGTTGTTTTAGAATCAAATGTTTGAATGGAAGTATATGAAATTAGTATGACAGTGGTCCTAGAAATTGAATCCTTAATTTGTTGTTACGTTCCCACCTTATGCTACTAGTTGTAACTACTTACAAGCAAATTAGTACCATTGACCCTTTTCCACTATTTCATAATTATAACTTCTTATGGGTAAATTAGAAGCAACACCTTTACCATGCATTATTACATCACCTTTCTATTATTGTTTCCATTTACCTAAACTTACTGGTACTTAGTCAAACACCATTTATGTAGGTAGAAATACAATGAGTTAAGGTCCTTCAAGAGTGTGTAGGTACTACTTGATTCATGTTGAGATTAGCTTAGTCACCCTTTTGGCATGATCTCACCATTTTTATGAGTAACCTAAACCACACTTTCACCATTTTGAGATCATGTTTAAGCTATACTTTCACCATTTTGTGAACATTTTTAAGCTATGCTCTCACCATTTTATGAGTTGGACCATTATATGTCTTGTAATTGTTGATTCATTTGATATGCCTAGAAAATTCTAGAAACATTTTAAATAGTTTTAAAACCCCTAAACATTTGTAAAATATCTATAAAACCCTAAAAATCAAAAAATCATGAAAATTGGCTTAGAATTTCCATGTAAGATATAAATCCATCAAAATTTTCTAG
Organism: Torreya grandis; assembly: GCA_037957365.1. Classification (NCBI taxonomy): domain Eukaryota; kingdom Viridiplantae; phylum Streptophyta; class Pinopsida; order Cupressales; family Taxaceae; genus Torreya; species Torreya grandis. The sequence continues at coordinate 295,563 of JARHVA010006165.1, forward strand.
GATGGGCCATCTTATTTGTTCAATTTCATTTATAGACCACTTTGGTCATTTTCCTCCCATTTTTAGGGGAACTACATTGGCTTGAGGTCCACATAGACTATGTAGACAACACTTGGATACATGGTGTATCTTGAGTTATCTCATCCACACATTCCTTTATATTTTGACCACTTATTTGCTTTAAGGATTCTATGACTTCTAACTATTTCATAAGTAACGACTTATCCTCTCGTTTCCATATCCTTATTGGCCTTAGGCCATATGATCTCACCATTTTACTAGTTCATGTTGTAAGCATTCTGTATTTAAATTTGATACACTGATGACCACTTGGATTTGATTAAAATATCACAACTTTGTGAGTGGACATTACCTATGCTCTCACCATTTTGTTAGTTCTTCCTCATTCCAAGCCTTACATATAGTAGACACTATAAACTATAATTTTAGCTAATTAGTGAATACTCATCTCTTAACTTTCAGTGTGGTTTTAACTTAAATCATACTTTTGCACTTGCATAACTTATTTGTATTATTTTTTTCATAGATATGGAGCATCATCCCCTCCTTTATCGTACACTCATTATTTTTATGAGACCAATCTAATTTTCCTCTACACATTAATCATGTTTTCTTATCATCAATTTTCTTCTATCCCAAATCTTGGGAGAACTACATTTGGCCTGAAGTTCACATTAGATCTTCTGTCCATGTAAATATGTAGGCAACATCCACTTGCCTCATGCATTTGTAGTTAGTTTGGCTACCTCTTCTTTTATTCTATTCCCACCACTTTATTTATTTTATGTGTCATTGTCTACTATAACCTAGGGGAAATATTATTTTTTGTTTGTGTCATCATCTTCTATGGCCTAGGGGAAATGTTGTCATATTTATTTGTTTCATTGTTTCCCTAAACCTAGGAGTAAACATTTATCTTTTATTCCTATGTTGTTTTACCTATGTCATTACTACCTAGCTTAAGGGCCACCATGTCTCTAAGAGTAACACTTCTATCACACATGCATGAACAATAATTTTCTATACTAACATTATGATTAACCATTATTTGTGTAATGTTGCTTGTTTAGATTCATTTATTCATTTTTGTGTTTTTAGATTAATCTCTTTTACTATGCTTTTCTTTGGTTCAGATTGTTTAGTTTTTTTGTGTGTTTGTTTATTTCTTTGTCATGTTTATTTTTTTTTATTTAATGGTGGTTTGTTATTTCTTTTTGGTGTTTTTTGTTTATTTTTTTGTGTTTCATTTTTTTGTTTATTATTGTTTTGTTTGTTAGTGTTTTCTTATTATTTTTATTGTTTATATTTCATTTATTTTTGTTTATTGGTGTTTTGTTGTTTATTTTTACATTTTATTTCTTTTTATTGCCTAATTTATTTTTTCATTTTGTTTCTTTGTCTTTAGTTTATTTTTGTTTTATCTATTCATTTATGTTGTTTTTCTCTTTTTTTGTTTATTTGTTTTCTTTATTTTGTTACTTATATTTTTCCTTTTATTTCTTGATTGTGATACGATTACTACATGTAATTTTCACTTAATTATTGATTATCCATGTTGTGTACTTAGATTTTGAATTGTTGTATTTAGTCTTACACTTGATTTATTTTTCATATTTACACTAGAATTGGATTATCCATGTCTTATCCTTGGTTTTTTATATTAACAATTAACTTAAATTTTACATTCTAGTGTATGAATTAATATTCTAGTTATCAATAAATATCATGCATAATATCACAAGATAAACCAAAAATGTGCTCATATAGTGTATTCCATCATTACAATGGAAACATCTCTCTGATAATTAAAAAATTGCCAACTACCCTAACACATGCCTAAATCCATTAGTAATAAACAAGAGAAACACATGATCTATTATGTGTCTATATAGTTGTGCATCTATGAATATGAATCCATATGATTCATACAACATAATTAGTTGAAAACCAATAAAACATCCCATAAACATGAACAAAGCATACACAAGCATAAGCATAAATAATGTTAAACATCCACAATACTAGATAATGCTAATCAAATGTTAAACATGAGATAAAGAAGATAATAAGCATGGAATCATATATATATATATATATATATATATATATATATATCAAAGCAATATCATATACATGTACATTAACCTCGAAGAACCCAAAAATTAATATTAATGTATCTCCAATGTCCTATACATAAAAATATATATACATATCATGATTATGTCTCAAAAATACATAAGTGTTAATACAAATGATACAATTCCATAGGCCAAAATGTTCAGATGCTAAAATCCATGCAATCAACTTTGGATCTATATATCCATGGGACTTATAAATGGAGGTGGCCTTGGTGTCCCTAGTGGTTTTGGTGGTGTTGGTCATGGCTAATGAACTGACTGGACCAAGGCACTTAAAACATGATTCATAGTCTAATACTGACCAAATCTACTCCCTGCCCTCTCTTCATATTAAATCTCAAAACTATCAATATGTTGCTCTCTAGCCATGGTAGACTCATAGGATCTCCTATAATAGGATGCCTCATACATAGCCTAAAGTATCTCTAAAATCATCTATGAGAATCTATCTTATGTATTAGTTATTCGAGATGCATCCCACCCTTGTCTTAGTCTATCTATAGTGACCAATGCCTAATCACACAAACTAATGAATTAATCTATCTTATATATGAAATGGCCTTGTACTTACACCATATTGGTTATCTTGTCCTTTAGTTAAGTGATCTCTATCTATATCTATATCATATAATCATATCTCATGTCTATGGTGCCTTATATATTAGATATATGAAATTGTAAACCTATCACCTCTTGTACCCAAGTACTAACCTCTTACTCAAGCATACCAATGTCCATTCCTGATGTGGTCATATTAGAAGGCCCTACCTATCCCAGATCCACTTGTGTTCTTAAAGGCCCTACTTAGCCTAAGCTAACATGTGCCACCACCACCACTACTAAGCTAATGTATAATATCATCACATCAATCCCCTTATCTCCATCTCCTCCACTATCACCTCCATCCAAACCATCATCATTGTCATCATCCCTAGCCTCACTCTTTTTCTAGGTGCTACTACTACTACTCAAGGTCTTAGAATCCTTCTCGTAATGTCCATAGGCATCCAAACCCTACCATTAATGATTATATCAACCTCAAAAGGCACACCTATACCCACTATTTCATGAAAGATATAATAACCCATGTATCTATGGTTCTTCCTACATAGGCCTAGATAACCTGTGGTATGCTGAGATAACTCATTTTATCATCATTATTTAGGATCATTAGAGTATCATGACTAATATCTTGCATGACATAAACAAACCATCAAAATCAACCAGGTACATCCTGTGTGTATTTTAACTACCTAAGTATCCAATTTGGGTAGTAATCCTTTATAATATGGGACTACCTCCCAGTAATAAAACACCTATTAGTCACAAAGACCATGTACCATCTACCTCTAAACTAATATAATTTATAGTTGAGATACAACCTCTAGATAAAAATATCTGCTGTCATATAATTGAACAATAAATGATAGAAGTGGATGTCTCCTCTATGCCCACATTAGTTGGATCACATCTAAACCCAGCCATAAGCTAATGACTCTTTGGTATCCTACATCCTACTCATCTTAACTAGTTGTTTGATCACAATGTGCTCCCAAACCTATACCATAGAAGTGAGCAAGATTCAATACTACATCCACCACAATATGTTATTAGATGCAAGTCTTTATATAACTATGTTATAAATATTAATCCCCATTCAAACTATGTAGAATCCTCTAATATACTAGTAACCATGACACCTAGGTAAATATGGAAATATTGAACACTCCTATCAAGAAACAAGATGCCAATAATAATTTCCATAAGAATAATGACCTCTAAATTAATGAGGATTGGTGGTGAAATATCCACAAAAGGTAGTTCATTTGGTCAAATATTAGTCTAGGTCTCGATTAGGTTTGTATCAACTTTCCATTGAACCATGATAATACCCTAATAAATACATAAATCATCCATTAATATTTGATACTATGATGTTGATGTCCAAAACAAATGTCTCCCATGCATTGGTAGATTGAGGATATGCTAGATATCCTCAAGTATGAAACTAGCCTCCCTAGTTAGTAGGTAAAAGGAAGATGTCTCACTATGATAACACTCCAATAGTGCACTCAAATAAGTTAAATCAACTCAAATAGCTATAATTTATGTTACATCATAGATGTATAGAATTTTCAAGAAGTCTACTATGCCCTCAATCTAGATCTACATGGTTTGTATATCATGAGATCATCTCTGACAATAAGCAAGCATCACCAATCACTTCTACAATCAAAATGGTTAGCATCAGCCTAATTGTATACTACTAAGAGAGCCTAAGCCTCACCTACTCCATCTAAGTGGCCCTATTTTAGAGGATGGACCCCTTCTGGGATGTCAAAATCATTTATTTTTTCCTTTTAGGCAAAGCCATTGTTTAGCAAGGCAAAGCCACTGTTTAGGTGTTATTGCACATTTTTCAGTGAAAACACCATTTTTGTTTTCATAAAAAAGGTGAATTCACCTAGATAAGGTAAAAATAATAATTTCAATAATTTATACTTATTTTGGAATTTATACCATTTATATAAATGGGGACATCACATTAAGTCACTAGTTTCCTTGGTAAAGTTATTTTCCCTATCACTTAAATATTGACTTCACCATTTTTCAATTTTCTAAGTGTATTAAATGTTAATTAATGATAATTAATGATAAAATTAAGTTTAAAAAATAATTACCCATTATGTGGTGTGACACATGATCCCTTGCTTGCTCTAATACATGTCCATATGCTACTTCATGGGCCATTTTCTCTCAATAATTAATGCATAAAACTAGAGTTAAATGTCTAAATAGGCTAGGGTGAAAATGAATTGTTTTTCACCCCAAGGGTGAATATATCACCAAAAATTTTAATTTTTAACCCCATAGGACCTATAGTTTTTTCTACACCCTCCAAAAAGTGTATATTCACATCTACTGTCTGCTTTGCATGTTTTTTGATCTTATGTGCCTTATTTTTTGGTTATATTTTAATTACACCATCTTTTTGGGCCTCCCCAAAGACTCATTTAATAACACAATTTTTCAACTTATATAATATGTTTATTCGAATGTGCATCTTTGAAATCACATTTAGGATAGAATGTGTTGTTATCCTTTTCCATCTCATTATAAAAAAAATTTATGGATTTTTTGCATAAGCTATCATTTTCAATTTACCCCATTGATTATAACTATCCTTGGGCAAATCATAAATTTTGAATTTTATGATAATTATTATAACCTCTTATGGGATAATCTTATTTTTTTCTTCTCCACATACCCTTCTGGGAAAAATGCATGTGTCGCTAAATATAACTGCCTTTAGGTAAATCAATGTTTCTCATTTTTTATTCTTGATTATAACTACCTTTGGGAAAATCAATGGTTTCCCCATTTTCCATTCATAATTCAAACTACCTTTGGGTAAATTAGTTTTTAATGTTTTTCATTCCTAATTATAAAATCCTTTGGGCAATTCAGTACCCATCTCACCACCCCATCGGGGCATCTATCTATGCCACCACTTATAATCATCTTTGGGAAAACCAGTGTCACACCATTTGTTATTGATTATAAATGCCTTTGAGAAAATCAGTAACTTTTCCACACTTATTTTTTATAACAAACTTTGGTAAATTTAGTAATCCCATGCCTATTACCACCTGATTATATTATTTTATTTATTTCAAGGGAAAATTCGATGATTGTATTCTTTTCATGCTTCCTTGAGGGGGAATAAAGGGATTATAAACCACCCTTTGGGGAATGAATTATTTGAATTAATAAATTTTTCATTATTTTAAAATACATTACTATACCCATGTCTCACAATACCTTCTCAAATAGGGGAAAACTATATACAATTAGTTTTGGCCACTTTCATGCCTAAATTAGGATTCAGTTTAATTTCTAGAAAATGACACATCTAAGCCCATAAATCACTTGAATTTCCCAATTTCATCAATACAAGGGATTTAATTCCCCATAAACATGATTAAGTTATCTTATTTGGTCTATTATCATATATGCATTATTAACCTAGTTTAGTTCTAACCCTAGTCAAATTATAACCTAGTAATTTGACACTTTTTCCCTGTAAAGCTATTAGTTCATAAAATTTAAAACAATTTACAAAGGCCAAAAAACACTACTCTAGAGTAATTACATTTAAAATCATAATTAACTTTCCTAAATAAAAATTTTAAATCAAATTAGTGAATTTCATTTACCAAAAGTGGAATTTTTAGCAAAATATGAAGTCACAGGTCAAATGAGATAATAAAGTGATTTAATATCTCCTAAATATTCAAAAATATGATTCACACCTCAAAAATAGATAAAGTGAGTTTTCATGCCTCATAAATATCCAAAATTGAGGTGTCAATATTTCATGATCACCTTAACCCAACCTAGGGTTAAAATAACTCAACCTAGGTTAATTTAGACTCAACCCAAGTTAGAATTTAACCTAGCCTCCATAGGGTTAGAGTTAGTTCTTTGAGATATAAATACAAGAGCCCATGCCATATACCAACAATATTTTGTGTGTAAAGTTATTTTACTGGAATACCTTCTTGAATCTTTTGAGAGTAGTGTTATAATGCCCAATTTATGTCAAGTTTCACACTAAGCCACAAGTGATTACTTGAGGGATGTTACCACAATCAAAGAGCATTTATAGAAGACTCAAATCATCATAGGATGAGCATGAACATCCTTATTACAATAATTAAGCATCAAATTTATAAATGAGGTAAATTATTTACATTATTTTATCTCTATTTTGTGATCTTGCTTATTGTGTTGCGTTCTCCTTAGATCTTAGGTAATAATGTTTAGTCTTAGTGTATTTTTATGCTTGATTTTTTCTCATTTGAACTAATAAGGGACTAATATACTTATTGTTTACTCTTAAAACACCTAAGGTACATAATTCACATATAAAACTAGAGCTAAATGCCTAAATAGGCTAGGGTAAAAATGAAAAGTTTTAACCCATAGATGAATATAACATCAAAAATTTGAATTTTTACCCCCACAAGGCCTATAGTTCATTTTTCACCCTCTCGAAAGTGTAATTTTCACATTCATGGTCTATTTTTCATGTATTTTAATCCTAAATGACTTATTTTTTGGTCATATTACAACAAAATCATCTTCTTAGGCCTTCCTTGAGATGCATTTAACAACACAAATTTTCAACCTATATCCCACATTTTTTCAAATGTGCATATTCAAACTCATATTTAGGATATAAAAGTGTTGTTATCCTTTATTAGCTCATCATAAATTTATTTTACATATTTTTTGTATAAACTACTCTTACCAATTTGGCTCATTATGATAAATCTTCTTTTTGACCAATTTAATGATTGTAACTGCCTGTGGGCACATCATTATTTTTCCATCTCGTGCTAATGATTATAACCACTGATAGAAAAATCATTATTTTTATCTATTACACCCACTCTTATAGGGTTAATTTATGTGTCATTCCTTTGGGAAAATAAGTTTTCCTCATTTTTCATTCCTAATTATAACCACATTTGGTAAAATTAGTGTTTTCACCATTTTCTATTCCTGATTATAATTACCTTTGGATAAATCAATGTTTCTTATTTTTCATTCCTAACTATAACCATGTTTGGGAAACTCAATACCTATTCCACCACCCCATAATGGCATCTATCTATGACACTTCTTATAACCTCCTTTGGGTAAATTAGTGACTCTACCACTCTTACTATTTATAACTATCATTGGGAAATTTTGTATTCCCACCCCTATTTCCACTTGATCATGTAATTTTATTCATTTCAAGGTAACATTCAATGATTCTATTTTTATGCCCACACCGTTGAGGGGGCATCAAGGGATTATCAACAACCCTTTGGGGTATGAACTATTTGGATTAATAAATATTTCATTATTTGAAAATGTGTTATTATACCTATGTCTTACAATACCTTCTCAAATAGAGGAAATTGTAGATACTTATTTTTGGCCACTTTATTACCTAAACCATGATTTAGTTAAATTTATATCAAACAACACATCTAAGCCTAAAAATCACATGAATTACCCATTTTTGTATATGTAATGGATTTAATTACCTATAAATGTGAAATCTAGTTTATTTGGTGTATTATCCTATATGCATCACTAACCTAGTTTATTTCGAACCCTAGTCAAATTAAAACATAGTAATTTGACACTTTTGGTCTATCAATATATTAAGTCATAATAGTTAAAATAATTTCCAAATGCCAAAAAGCACAAATCAAGACTAATTACATTGAAAATCCTAATTAACTTGCCGAAATATAAATTCCAAACCAAATTAGTGAATTTCATTTACCAAAAAAGGAATTTTTATCTAAATATTAAGGCAAAGGTCAAATGAGCTAATAAAGTTATTTATTGTCTTATAAATATTAAAAAATATGAGTCACACCTCACAAATATCTAAAGTGAGTTGTCATGCCTCACAAATATCTAGAACCAAGGTGTTAAGATTTTATGAGTGCCTTAACCCAACCTAGGTTAGATTGACTCAACCTAAGTTAATTTAGACTAAACCAAAGTTATAATTTAACCTAACCTCTTTATTTTTAGAGTTAGTTTTTTAATTTATAAATACAAGAGCCCACATTGTATGCTAACAAGATTTTATATGTAAGGTTATTATGCTAGAATACCTTTTTAATCCTTTGAAAATGGTGTTATAACACACAATTTATGTAAAGATTCACAATAATATAAGAGTGTATATTGGATATATACTAGCACCATTGAAAAATATTTGTAGAAGACTCAAATTAATCAGAGGATGAGTACAAATATCCTTATGTCAATAAGTAAGCATCAAATTTTATAAAAGGAGGTAAGAAATATGTATTATTTATTTCCATTTTGTGATCTTTATTATTATTTTATGTTCTCACTAGTTCTTATTCAAGAGTGTTTAGTCCTAGTCTATTGTTATTCTTGATGTTTTCTCATTTAGACTAAAAAAGAACTAATCTACATATTGTTTACTCTTAGAACACCTAAGGTACAAACACTAATATGAGCATCAACTTGAGTGATTTTAATTAGGATTGAGACTAAAATTTTATGTATTCTTGGCTTAGGATGGCTAATATGACTGTATGTATAAGTATAGTTGAAAAGGGATCAATAACCTTTATTGTGCAATACATGTTCGAAAATTGTTTTGTGTATTTACATCTGATTTCCACCTGGTGGATAAAGGGATAAAAGTCATGTATTTATATTGATTTAGTTCTTGTGTGGACTTTGAAATAGGTATAGGAAAACCCTACATTTCTTAGGAATTTAAAATATATATGTTGAGATTGAAATTAGACAAAGGACACTAGTATTGTACCTTGATCACTAATGCAAGGTCATAGTGTCTAAAGAACCATGCTAGTGTCTAGGTGGTAGAAACTTAGGCACTAGGGTCCTATATTCATAAGGGAAGGTATATGAGTAAATTTATTATGTCTATGGATGTGTAATACCCACAAAAAATTTAGATAAGGGTTAAAAAAAGGCCCTAATATAGGTCTATGGCCAATCTAGGGATTGGTGGTCTCAAGTGACATTCATTGCACACGAGTGACATTTTATATGAGTACATTCCTACCCCCCCCCCATACTTTATTATATAAATAGAAAAAAAAAATGACTAGGATAAAGTAAAAATAAGTGTACATACACTTACCTATGAGGGGAATCCCATGAATCTAGGTTTGAGTATGTGAAGTGTGCTTCATTACATATCCTACAAATAAAACATGGATGAATTGGTCCTTAATTAAGAGATATCAAAACTAAATAAAAATATAATTAAAGATATAAAATATAGATAAAAATAATGAATACACCTCACTATGTATGTTAATTAATGAAAAAACATGGTGACACACTATGTGGGTAACTAGTGATCAAATTTGTGAATAACCTAGATTGAGATGATGGATTTCTCAATCCTAATGTGTGTGTGGCTCAAGAACTCAATCTCATTTTGAATCCATCGTTTCCCACCCATATTGAATGGATCATACACTTAATAACTTGGATTATACTAATGACTTGTCCAACCCTCCTATGTAGGTCACTCAAGAACTCAAGTAGGATATGACTCCATAATTTCCTACTTATGTGTAGTAGATGCATCCATAAGTAAAATTATGTAATGTAACTAAAATTATGTAGTATGGACCTAGGAACATTTATAAACTCTAAAATTTAAAACATCTAGGGGATTCTTGGGCACTCATAATTGTATCTCATGGACTATGCAAAAATGCTAACCACTGTAGTTGGAATAAGGCATCAATCTGGTGTGAAACCTGGTGCAAATGGTGTAATTATACAACATAGATAATGACATGGAGTCTTCCATTTTGCATGAGATGATTTTGTGTAAAACTAATCATGTGTAAATAATGTGGCATGTACATGCCCCTAATTCTAATATATGTGCATATGGATCTAGACTAGCTACAATAGTTTGTGTTTGTGTATATTTGAAACTGAAATGGGAGTGATCATGGCACACATTATGACCCAATCTGAGAAAACTTGGTATGATTATATGAAAAATTAAGAATAAACTAATCAAATATATAACTTGTGACAATCTTTAAAAATATTGGATGTAAATGTTGTGTTCTTCTATCAAATTTATATTTTCCTATTTTAAGGCTATGGATAGTAGCACAATTTATTTGACATTAGTGCACTATGTCAGTGTCCTAGTTTTAGATGAGTGTCCTCTATGTTATTTTTCTTCTAAAATGACTCTAATCTTTGTCTAACTATTTTATATTATGTTATCCTAATTTTGAGCTCTATAATTATGTGTATGCATGTTAAAAACTATAGTCTAAGTGTACTTGAATGGCCTTTCCTCCATGACATACCCCTATGAATTCCCCCTCTTTTGAGGGGAATCATTTTACCTATGCAATAATTATCCTCAAACTAAAATATTTTCATGATGTTTGTTAGGTTTAAAACATATTATATTTTCATAATAAACCAATATAATGTGTATACATGACATCATAATGTAAGATAATTTAAGCATAAGCTTGAAATGTATGATGTATGTTATATCTAACATTCACAAATTTATCGAGATAGATATAAAAATTTAATCATATGTATAAAAAATATAATCTAAGAAGAATATATGTAAAATACCTAGGGGAGATGCATGAGGTCCCTCATAACATGTAAAATTGGGTGTAAGTAACAATAAAGAGACAAGTGTCATGGCCATGGTGCATACATAAAAGCATATGTACAACACACATGAGGCACACAAAGTAAGCCAAGGGGATAAAATACAAGGGACATGGGTACATGTCACTAAATTTGAAAATGAAATATATACAAGGGCATGTTAAAATGTCTACATATGTAAAGAGAAAGTAGGGTTAGATCCACATGGAAGGTGATTTAATAATTTTGGGAATATTGGTGTGTTATTCCTAATTTAGTTAAAGGGTCTGAGTAGTAAAATCAACAAATAAATAGATAATATTTATGATAATATTTTTTTTAAATTAATTGAAATTTTAAATTTAAAAAAAAATAGTAATGAGGAGAAGAAAACAAAATTATCTAGAAACTAATTGATCTAACTAAGATAAATGTTGGAATTTACTGTGCAAGACTAAGACACTATCCCAAACTGAGATATGAACTTTATTTTATGATTGGATAGGAGCACTAGAACTAGATAGTAGTATCACCAGTGTTATATTCTACCTCTACTATTGTTTTCCTAAGATTTGATCTTTTTGGGTTTTGTTTGCTATGTCTATGTGACCCTATCTACAAAGTTTTAATAGTTGGAAGTCTATATATCTCTTTATAGAGTAGATTCTTTTTTCTAACCCTATCTTCCATTATGATTTGACTAATTTTGAGAAAGAGGGGAAGGGGTTAGTGTGTGTGAGATGTAATAGATGTGTTTCACACCCCATGTGTGGGCACACTACCTACATACCAATACTTTAAAGAGGGATCAAGCCATATGTAGTCTTGTTTGTATTCTTGATTGCTTAGTGATAATTTCCAACCCTTTCTAAATGATCTTTGAATGGAATTTTATAGGGATATATTGTTCATGGGTTGAATATGATTATGTTAGGATGATAAGTATAAGGATGGGAAAATATAATAAATTTATCATTGGGGATAGAAATGGACTTGGATAATAGCACTGAAAGTGGAGAGGAGTGGCAATAACACTATAGTCCAAATGTGGTGCTATTTTCCTAAGCAGATGAAACCTAATGGTATTGATTTATCTTAGAAAGAGTAGTCTAGCTAAGTTGGGATTAAGTTTGGAAGGCTATGGATGATTTAGAATTATTGAAAATAATCCTACGAGGTTCAACAGAGTAAGCAAGAGGGACCTAAGGGTTGGGTTTCATTAGCCACACTTAAGTTACCAAGTTTTGCATTTTATATGACTATAAAAGGACATGTTCAAATTTTTGAATACACAATAAATAAGGCACATACAAGGACATGGGCACATGTCCAAAGAGTAAATAAATTAAAATAAGTGTTGTAGAGACATATAAAAATGGAATATTCAAATGCCATTGAATAGATGTAGAAGTAAAGAGACAAAACCAAGTCTAAAATATGAAATCTTGAAATTAAAATAAGCAGGAACATGTAGTATAAATTTGTATAAATTCAAAGATGTACATAAATTGATTATATAGTACTAGTAGTTGGCAAAAAATCTTAGTAGTAAGGGATGATCAATATTAGGATATAATTACTGCTAAGACTATGGTATAAATTATAGAAAGATGTAACCTACCAAACCATAATCTATATATAAGATTCCTCCAATGGGTGAATGTATTGGTTATGAATCTATGTATGTGAACCCAATTGGTAAATAGTAAAAAATATAGATTCATTTATTGGACCTAAATTTTTTAAGAATCTTTAAACACTCCAAGAGAACAAGTGAAGCATGTATGTATGATAAAAACTAACTATACTAATATAGCTATAAAATGTAGTAATTTTATAGTACATAAAGAATGTAAACATGGATATGAAAACAATATATATTTTTTATTATTATTTGAATGTTTTTGTATTTTGAACATTCTGAGATCATATGAGTATGAGATCATCAGCTTCAAACTCTATGATATTAAAATAGCTATTATAGGCCCATATGATTAGTTTTTGGTATGATCTAACTTGAGACCAAGTATGGAAGGATTTGGATGACTAAGAATCAGTGAAAATAAGCCTAAGAGGGTCATGGGAGAAAGCAAGAGGGATCTAAGGGTTGGGTATCATTAATCACACTCAAGTTACCAATTTTTGTATTTTAAATGACTACATTTGAACCCCTTTATTCTAGTGATGCAACAAAGCAAAATATTAGGATAGATGAAAAATAGAAAGTGTACCTAAACTTACCTATAAGGGTGAATCTCATGAAGATGTGTGATGTTAGGTGTTCATAGAGAGAGCATGTTGCGAAGTATGAAACTATAAAGGCAAACAAAGAGTAGATCAGTTCTTACTATATATGTTATATATAAAATAAGAATATACAAAGCTAGGTAAGAGAGAGGAAGAGAAGGGAATGAATACACCTCACCAGGTATTTGAACCAATATAAAATCTATTATGATGTTGAGTAATGCTAGATGATGGTGTACCAAGATTAATATCATGAATTAAACTGAGTGACCAATTCCCTAAAAGTGGCTCAAGAATGCAAAGGCTGACCCTTTTGCTCCATTATCTCCCACTAAGTGAAGCTAGGTGGTCTTTCATGTGTTGGTTGATGTTTGGAATATATTTCCAATCCCTCTAAATAGGTGACTTAAGAATACAAAGGCTAGCTAGTCATTTGGCTCTATCATTGTGCCATGAAGTGAAGCTATGAAATGATATTGGTATGAAATGTTTGTCATATGAGATGGGACCTAAATTCCATGAATGTACTATGATATGATAATGTTTTCCTAGATATCCATATTTATGCTATAAACTAGGCCACTCTTGGTCACTTTGAAAGATGGAGATTAGGCTTATATGAAATCCACTTCACACTCATGCACTAGGATTGTTTGAAATCCACTCAAGAAGTTAGGTTTGTATGCAAGCCATTATAAAATTATGCCAACCACCTATAAATGGAATAAGATATGAAACTACTGAGAATGCCTAGGTAATTCTAAAATTAGAAAGAAAATAAACAAATATGCCATGCATATTACGCCAAATAATTGGTGTTTGAAACATGGATTCTGATATGTAAGTTATATCAAACACCATATCTAAAATTTAAAGTGAGAGCCATCATGTCATGCACGATGCCCCATATATATATATATATATATATATATATATATATATATATATATATATATATATATATATATATATATATATATATATATATATATATATATATATATATATATATATATATTCTCTTAGTGAAAGTGTATTGAAAACAACTAATTTTGAACTAGTTTTGTTGTGCAAAACTATAGTTAAACCTACTTTTCTCCTACTTTTAGAAAGTTTGGTTTTTATATTGTTTGGATAAGAGCACCAAAAGTGGACACTAGTGGTACCAATTCTATTTTCCAACATAAGAATTATTGTCTAAGGCCATATCTAGTAACTATTCTAGATTTACAATTGTCTACTTATTTTTTTCTAACTATTTTGATGTCTAGTTGTTTTTCTAGGTCTGCTAAATGTTGTTGTTTCAACCATTAGGAGTTTTGATATTTGTGACAAAACCCCTATTTATTATCCCCTCTTCTTAAGGTAGTAATGAATACCCTATAATGATTACACTTAGAAGAAAGAGCCTTACAAGTGTGTTATGCTATAAAGATACCTGATATAGCAATGATAGTTGACAAGATATCTCAAGATATAACATGGTTTATTGATAAATTATTAATCAATAGTGGTATTCCTAGATGGATATAACAATGTAATGAAATGTGAAATTATTGAATTGGAAATGAATGTCTAGTTAGTTATTAGTTAGAGGGATGGAGCATGATGTTCATCATGGCATCCAAAAAAGTAAGATAAATGCATGATGTGTAACATGGCATTGCAAACAAGGAGAAGAAAATAAGGAAACAAGCACACAAGGAAAGAATTAAGAAGCATACAAGGGTGGCCAAAGGGCTACACAAACAATGGACATGGGCACATATCACTCAAATTAGAAGGAAATCATACAAGGCTTGTTCAAATGTTGCATACACCTACACTTGAAACAAACAAGGTTGGTGTGGAAGCCATAATTACATAGAAGAGTATAGACAAGGGACATTGGCAAATGTCCAAAGGAATATACATGAATAGAAGCAAAGGACAGTATAAAATTTCCTAAGACACATATAGGAGACAAATAGGAAGTAAGAAATACAAACAATCTAGCTACATAAAGCAATAAAGGAAAACAAGTAATAATTAGGAATACAATTACATATAACTAATAAAAAAAAGAGGGAAACTATGTAAGATATGCTAGTACAAGACAAGTTATATGATAAGAAGTACACAAGTTTTATATACTAGTGAGTGTCGATAGATTAATCTATGTAATCTAGTAAGTAATGTGTATTAACATGATAACTAGAGTGTGTGGTGTAGGAATGACATAACCTAGATGGTGTAGTCATGTAGAAGATTCCCCTAGTGGGTATCTATATCGATGTGTGTCTCAATGTAGAATTATGATGACCCCTCAATGGGTAGAGTGAAGTAATCAAGGGGCTATAAGTCACTACACACAATCAAATAAGATCAAGTAAACCATGGTAATGTATATAAATTAACAAACAATAAGCATAGAACAACAAATGTAAGTCTACCATAGTAGTAGAAATGTAAATCATGCATAATGCTTATAATTTAAATAATTTTGGTTTTTTTGACAAATTTGAATGTTTTTGTATGTTGAAATTTTATTCCATTTTTGGATCTTTGAAATTTTTTGAGATATGTACAATCAAGCAATAAAAACTATGTATAGCAATTTGAAAAGGAAATATGTACAATCAAACATAAAAAACTATGTAAAGGTGATACTGAGAAAATTATGTATGATTAATCATAAAGAGATTATATATAAGCATATGAATAAAAGGCTAGGCTAGAGGAGGTAAAGGGTCTAAGGATGGAACTAGATGGAGATGGCTAAGGAGGAAGGGATCATTGCCATCATCAAATAACTCAAGATCATCATCATTAGTATCATCATATGTTGTAGAAGATGTGTACATGGTGTCATCTTATCAAAGGTAAACTGAAGGTTGCTCTAGTGGTGGAGATACTAGTTTTTCTCTAGGATGTTTAGCTTTGTTAGTAGATTGCTTTAGTGGAAGTGAAAAATCTAGTGTTGGTGGTGTTATAATCTGAATAATGACATAAACCTAGAGTTTATCCAATCTCTTCTATAAAATTGTACATGAATTTATATCATGACCTATAATATTATGAAAAAGACAAAATAGGTTACCATCCTATTGCTATTATCTACTAATAGATATGTATCACACTATAGGTAAGGTGATTAATCCATGATCAAGTAACATTTGTAACATAATCTATGGTTAATGATGTGTGGTGCCTACCTAAATCTAACTAACTAGATTTATATCCATAGAGGTAACCATGTGAACTATATATGCCAAGAGATCTATCTATGGTCATAAATGTGGAGTATATATTAAGAGTGTAGTGTGAGATGTTAAGAGTGATGTAGGATGTATAATGAGAGATTTATAGTCATCGCAATACTCTCCTGGGCAAAATGGTATAAATCTCAACCCACATAAATAGTCATATGTGTGTGTGGGTGTCATATCATCAACAAAAGAAGCTTGGAAATTTGTACCAACATCATGCACATATGGTAACTCAGAATTTACCAAAAGGGATAACTATGATATGGAGGTCTCATCAACTATAGTAGTAGAAGACAATGTTAATGTGAGAGTATCTATAACTGATGGAGTGACTATATCTATAAAATCAATTGGTGTTATTGAAACTGCTATTGGTGAATGTATAACTATAATAGGTGTGGAATTGTGACTAATGGAGTAGCTAGAATGACTAAAGCTTCTATGACAGTCTAAATATCTAGATCTAATGGCATAATTATAAGTGGAATAGTGTGATAAGTTCTAGTATCTCCAACATCATATGTATGTATCTAATCAAGAGAAGTGCAATGAAGTGGTGGATAAACTATGATATAAGGCATCTCATTTGGAAAAATACTCAAAGATGACTCTGTGGTTCGATAATATCTAAATGGTTGGTTATCTTCTAGACATGTGTATAGGTATCCCTCATAAAGAAACTTAACACATTGATGAAGAGTATAATTAACTTCCCCCATAACATGTATCCAAGGTTATTTGAGTAAAATATTATAGTGAAGAGGACCTAACTTGACCTAGAACTGTGTAGAGAGGGTTATGGGTCCTACCATGATATCCAAAGTAATGGTACCCAATGTCTATCATGGTATATCATCAAATCCTCTAATGTTCTTGTATGATTTTTTCAAGGATGCCATGTCTAAACCCATGGTCTATAATAATGTAATATTACATATACTAAGTTCAAAACCACTATCAACAAGAACTCTCAAAACTACCCTAGTTTTCACTTGATCTTATATTAATAGTGGTAAATTTTTATAAATTGCTATCTAAGATGGCATGTAATCATGATCAAAAGGGATAGCATATTATATAGGTTTTAGTATGTTAACCATTGATGCAAAGTAATAAGGTTTAGAGTCCATGGGCACAAAATTCTAAGTCAGTACCTGATAGAAAATGTCCTTGAACACATTAGTTTTTTGAAGTAGTTCTGACATGGAAATCTTAGCTAGAGTGTTTCTCAATTGACCAACAATATCATATTCATTATGTGGATCTACCTATGTAGGTGGATTGGACCTAGGATGGGAAGGAATAGGATGGTGGCATGGCTCCTAACTAGGTGGAGGAGTCATGGTGGCACATTGAGTAACAACTCTAAGCACATTATCTATTATTTATATAGGGTTAGTGATGATGAGAGGAGATCAAAGATAATCCATTGGTCAAGGTGGTGGAGGTACAAAAGGTGTCAATTGGGCTCCCTAGTGACGGGTACTAATCTAAGAAAAAATAAAATGGACAATGCAACATGACTCAACACTGTATAAAGGCTCCAAGGGAGGTGATACAAAATATATCTTAGCATGTTTAATAAGAACTTTCTTAACATCATCCCATCTTATGAAATATAAGCATGAAATTCAAACTTCATCACTCATGTACATGATAGGACCCATGATGGTCTCTTTATTATTTGCAACAAATGTAAGAAAATTTTGTAAATAAGTGAGGTTCATTTTTTGAAATCTAATTAGAATGTAAGGTGATATCTCAAAAGTAGTAGGACCTAGTGTATGTAACTAGGGTTTGAAAGATGATTATTTGAGAAATTTACTATGAAAATTTGAAATTGAAAGTGAATTTATGAGTTATATATGTTGGTAAAAAATTAGAAATCTATTAAAAAGTTTGTGATTTAAAGAGACATAGGAGATGCCACTAGGGTTTTGAAAAACAAATGTTTTTGAAAATTACTACTGAATTTTGAAATGTGAATGGATTTTTTGATTTAAATATGCTAGTAAAAATTTAGAAAATGATTGGAAAATTACTAGAAAAATACTCGGATCTAATATGGGCAACTAGGGTTTGACATAATTTTTTTTAAATTACTATGAAATTTTACATTTTATTTCTAATTTTTTATTTTATTATGTATGTAAAAAATTCAAATAAATGAGAAAAATCAGTAGGAAAATAACCGTAGGGTTTCTATGGTTTTTATGCACAAACAAAGTAAGTCAAGTTCACCAAATAATATAACAATTTTAGGAATATTCATGTATTATTCCTAATTAATTTAAAGGATTTGAGAATTAGAATTATTAAATAAATAATCAATGATTAAGATATTGATTTCTATAAATTAATTGTAATTTTATGTTTTCAAAAAATATTAATAAAGAAAAGAAAATAAAACTTAGTTGGAAATTAATTGATCTGACTTAGATAAAGGCTAGAATTTACTATGCAAGATAGAGACACTATCACAAACTGAGATCTAAACTTCATTTTATGATTAGATAGGAGCATCAAAACTAGATAGTAGTGGCATTGATGCTATAGTCCACCTCTTCCATTATTTTCCTAAGGATATGAGCTTTTTGTATTTTATTTGTTATATCTATGTGACCCTGTCTATGAAGTTTCAATAGCTGAAAGTCTATATAGCCCCCTATAGAGTAGATTATTTCTTAAAATCCTATCTTCTATTGTGCTTTACCCAATTTTGAGTAAGAGGGGGGTTAGTGTGTGTAAGATGAATTGGACATGCTTCACACCCTGTGTGTTGGCATGCTACCTACATACCAATACTCTGAAGAGGGATCAAGCCATATGTAGTTATCCCACTTGATTTGCTTTGTGAAATTATGTATATAAAGATGTAAAATGGTAAATTAGATGTGCTTGAGGTGGCCAAGGACTAGTGTAAGGATTTTAATAATATTTTAAGTGTGTTTCTTGGTTGTATGTAGAGAATAGGGAAGATTGATTGAGTAGTCTTGCTTGTATTCTTGCTTGCTTAGTGATAATTGACAACCCTTTCCAAATAATCTATAAATGGGATTTTCTAGGGACCTATTGGTCATGTTTTGAATATGTTCATGTTAGGTTGATAAGGATAAGGAATGTTAAACTAGAAGAAATTAACCATTGGGGCCAAAAAATTACTTGGACAATAGCGTTGAAAGCAAACAAGAGTGGCACCAACATTATAGTCCAAGTGTGGTGATACTATCGTAAGCAAGGGGGACCTAGAGGGATTGATTTACCTTAGAAGGAGCAATCTAGGTGAGTTGGGACCAATTCTAGAAGGCTACAGATGACTGGGAATCAATGAAAATAAGCCTAAGAGGGTCATGAGAGCAAGCAAGAGGGACCTAAGGGTTAGGTGTCATTACCCACTCTGAAGTTACCAATTTTTTAATTTTATATGACTATAGAAGGGCATGTTCAATTTTTTTCATACATAATAAATAAGGAACACACAAGGACATGGGCACATGTCTAAAGAGTAAATAAATTAAAATAAGTGGTGTAGAGAGAGAAAAATGGAATATTCAAATTCCCTTGAATAAATGTAGAAGTAAAGAGACAAAACCAAGTCTAAAATATGAAATATTAAAATGAAAGTAAGCATGAAGATGTGGTAAAATTTTGTATAAATTCAAATATGTACATAAATTGATTATATATTAATAGTAGTGAGTGAAAAATATTAGTAGTAAGGGATGATCAATATCAAGATATAATCATTCTTAAAACTATGGTATAAATTATATAAAGATGTAACCTAACAAACCATAATTTGTGTATAAGATTACCCCAATGGGTGAATGTATTACTTAAGAATCTATGTATGTGACCCCAATTGTTAGATAGTATAAAATCTAGATCTGCTTATTGGACCTAAGTTTTGTAAGAATCTATGAACACTCGAAGAGAACAATTGAAGCATGCATGTATGATAAAAACCGATTATACTAAGATAGCTAAAAAATGTCGTAATTTTATTGTATATAAAGAATGTAAACATGGATATGAAAAAATTCTATTTTTTAGCAATATTTGAATGTTTTTATATTTTGAACATGTTATATTGTTTTTATGTTTTGTGTGTATAAGATATATTTATAAGCAACATGAAAATGAAACTATATACAAGGGTAATGTGAGTTGTTTATGTATAAAATCTCCATAGATGTATAATGTTGAAATGGTTATTGATAACATTACCATTGATTGAATCTAGATGATGTACCTTTGGGTTAATTTTTTCAATTATTAAGTAAGGGCTAAGTTAATTTGGTTTTAACTTGCCTTTTATCTATTCTCTGGCATTGACATTTGTGAGATCCTAAGTATGAGATTATTAGCCTCAAATTATATGATATTAACATAGCTATTGTAGGCCCATAGGATTCATTTTTGGTATGATATTATATGTTCTATGACCATGATGTGTGTAAAATCCAATTATTCTAATTCATGGAGATGTATTTTTATGTATTAATCATCTTTGATAAGCCCTTTGAGTGATACCTATAAGGATGGGATTTCTATTTCTAGTGGGATAATTGATTTTTTGCCATATACTATTAAATAATAATTATCTCTTGTTGGTGTGAGAATACTATTTTAGTAGGACCATAATTCATAGATGAGATGATTGTGCCAACCATTGCTAGATTTGGTAATCATTTTGTAGGAAACTATTAATTGTCCTATTTGTAGCTTCTGCTTGGCCATTACCTTATGCATAGTATGGATTAGAGAATGTGTGTTGGATCTTATATTTAACAAAAATATTATTCATTGTTTTGTTTTTCTAAATAAGTTTCATTATCTGTAATGATGGTCATTAGGAGGTCGAAATGGGAAATAATGTTTGTCATAAGAAACTGACATACATTTTTTCCTTTTGTGGATTGGAATGGAATGGAATCCACCCAATTTGTAATCTATTATTTATTTGTAATATTTAATTTGTGACCTCATGTGGATTCTAGATTTATGTTACCAATTAGATCAAATCCCCATAACAATAATGATCATGAGGAAGTAATAGGTTTAAACTACTTTGAAGGGACATGGTGTAGGTTTCCATGTTGATATTTGTCACATAGTTTAGCATATTATTGACATCCATATTCCATAGTTGGCCAATAATATCCATATCAAATTAATTTATATGTCATTAATTTACCATTGAAATGGCCACCACATTAATATTCATTCTCTTGGTAGATGGCCAATTTAGCCTCTTTAATTGTCAGAGATTGGAGTGTCCCTCAAAATATCCTTTGAATAATTCCACACCAATGGTGACATAGTAAAGGGAATTTATGTCCCTCAAAATATCCTTTGAGTAATTCCACACCAATGGTTACATAGTAAAGGGCATTTATCTATATTTTTTTCTTATCATTATTGGTGAAAGTATCTAGTGTAATATGTTTGTGTATAAAATTATATATACCATAAAACCATTAAAATGTTACTGTATTATGCATGGTGACTAAAATTATTATAGATAGGAGGTCAAAATATGATATTGATTGTTACTCTAATCATTTGATAGTGAAGATGGCCTAGTCATCATTAATGTCAATGGGTATGAATGATGGTGCACTATCAATTGCATTAGCATGGTGATTGTCTTTGTGAGGAATTTTTTTGATAGATAAGTATTCAAATGGAGCATTAGAAATTAAAGCATATTATTTTAGTGAATGAGATGTTCTTATTTGGATTGTTAAACATATATAACCTGATTGAAAATAAATTATGAATATCTATATACCTTAATACATTTTATTTCAAGAGCTTGAGTTCCTTTAAATCTAAATATAAGAGCCTCATATTATATAATAATCTTTGTACATGAAATAAATAAGTTAGTAAGTGGTACTATGTGCCCAAGTGGGTTGATGAGAATAATTCTCACACTAACACTAGATACAGATCTAGAATCATCAAAGAACATTTTCCATGTGTCAAAAGTGGTATTTTAAAATGTAAATTCATAATGAAAATCATCATTGATAGGATTTGTGTATAATAGTGGTGTTTATACAAATTAATCTATAATTATCTGACCCTTTACTGATTTTTGTAACATAATATTGATGTGAAATTTTGTGATCAACATGACCCATTTAGTGATGTGGCTTGAGAGATGTAATTTTGACATAAGAAACTTTAAATAATTTTTTTTTTATAATAAATTTTGTCTCATTATTGATCATATAGTTTTAGATCTTTTGAGTTGCAAATACAAGTGCCAAACATAGTTTTTATACTGTTAGATGATTTCATTCATAATAAACAAGTGTATTAATTATGTTGTAAATTAATCATTCCTTATGTTGATCATTATGTTGTTCCAAGAGTGCATTGAGTACATGACTTATCACTAAGAGGTAGAGGATAAGTGTCATGTCAAGTTCTAGTGGTACAAATATAGGTGGGTTCAACAAGTATTGTTAAAGTGCATAAAAGCTTTCTTGACATGTGATATCCCATTCAAATTTTATATATCTCTTAATTAATATGGTGAATGACTAATTATTATCTCTTAGTTATTCCACATGATGTTGAGGATAAGGCATGAGGATATTCCAAAGACAAAATCTAGAATTCATTATGGGCACTATGAGTTCATAGTGTTACCATTTGGGTTGACAAATGTTGATAACATTCATGAATCTCATGAATAGTATGTTTAGATATTATAGAGATCATTTTGTATTGGTATTTCTTGATGACATTCTTAAATACTCTAAGAAGGAAGAGGAGAATCTCCAACATCTGGAACTAGCTCTACAATGGTTGCAAAAGCACAAGTTGCATGGAAAATTATCTAAGTGCACACTTTTCCAAGAAAGAATGCAATATCTAGGGCATATTATCTATGTGGATGGTATTTTAGTATATCTGTTAAAGATAAGAGCCATTATGGAATGGTTAGCACCAAATAATGGGGATTAGGTAAGAAGTTTCATGGGATTAGTGGTCTATTACAAGAAGTTTGTTCCAAAATTTTCCAAGATAGTGAATCTGATTACCTCTCTCTAGTGTAAGAACCAAATTTTTATCTAGATAGATAAGTGTGAATTAGATTTTTAGGAGTTGAAAATAAGGCTTACTTTACTACTATTACTAAGAGTTATTGACCCCAATGGTCAATTTTTAGTGATTAGGAGTCATTATGTAGGAAGGTGTAGTGGTAGCTTATGAATCAAGGAAGTTGAATCCTTATAAGGTGAATTATGCCCCTCATGACCTAGAACTTGTAATAATTGTACATGATTTACAATTTTAAAGACATTATTTTTTAATAAAATTATTTGAGCTCAAGACTGACAACTCAGGACTCAAGTACATCTTCACCTAACTGAATCTAAATGCTCATCAAAAACTGTAGATATATTTCTTCTTAGATTATTGTTTTGATATCAACTATATCAAAGGAAAGGAAAATAAAGTAGTTGATGCCCTGAGTCATAAGAGGTACATAACAACCATAGATACTATCAAGAGTAATTTTAGGGATTAAGCAATTGAATAATCACCAGGAGATAAATTCTATGATCAAATCAAGAAAGTATTGTTTGTGAATGCTCAGAATCCTAGGTATAAAACATTTATATTAGAGAATGATGGTATTTTGCAATATAATAAAAGGATGCATTTTCTATACCAAGAGAATCTGAGGATCATAGTGCTAAAATAATTTCATAATGTCCCATACTTAGGACATCTAAGAATAACCAAGCTCATGGTAGAGCTTAGATGACTTTATTTATAGAAGAGAATCAAGAAAGATGTAGTGTATTTTATATCACGTTATTTATAATGTTATTGAGTGAAAGATAAATATATGCATTTTATTGGATTATTATAGCCACATGATACCAAATGGAAGTGGTATATAATTAGGATGGACTTTTTCCAAGGTTTAACATTTTTACAAAATAGGCATGACATGATCTTGGTAGTTATTGAAAAACTAACTAAGGTAACTCATTTTATACCAAGAAATTTTATATATGATGTACCCACTCTTGAAAATAGGTTTATAAAGTAAGTTTATTATTTACGTGTAATTATAGAGAATATTAGTTTGTATTATTATCCAAAGATGACTTCTAGATTTTGAGTAACATTGAATTCAACTTTGGGCACATAATTAATCTTCAACACTGCATATCACCCCAAGACTAATGGTCAAAATGAGTGAATTAATCAAGTGTTATAAGATATTATTCATATGTATTATATAAAATATAAATACAACTGGGAAGATTATATTCCATTGGTTGAGTTTGCATACAATAACTCATAGCAATCAACTTTGAATATGACACCATTTCATGCATTGTATGGAAGAATGTGTAAGACACCAAATAGTTGGGATAGGTTATAATATAGGGTAGTCTTTGGACATGAGATTATTTCAAAAATATAATATTAATTTTTGAATAACTCTATTAAATTTAAGAAGTCAAAAAAATATTCATTGAGATATGTGGGAGCCTTTAATGTGTTATACGTGCTCAATACTATAGTATATAGCATTAAATTATCACCATCCCTAGCTTTATTACATAATGTATTCCACTATTTCTTACCTTAAAAAGTACATAGTTGATCCTTCACATGTGTTGGATTGGAATGCTTTGTAGATTTTGTATCCTAGGGTGGTCATGGTAAGAACAATTATAATAATTGACACTCACAAAATTTGTTTTCATAATAAAGAGATGTCATAGTGTAAGGTTTTGTAGGACTAATGCTCTGAGGATAGTGCTACTTGGGAGGACTAAGATGAGTTTTACAGGTGATTTCCACATTTATTTCCCTGATTTGATACTTCATACTATGTTTATTTAATGCTGAATAATGTTTCTAATTCATAACTAATGTTTGAATAAGTATCATTGAGATGATGAAAAAAAACTTAGGGGAAGGATGTTACATCCTAATTCCTTGCTAAGTAAATTTCCTTGACTATCCATGGATTTTTATGGTTATAAATTTGATTTAATTATTATTTGATTAAGTTTTAAGCCGTATACTATTATGGGACAATTGTATGTTGATTTAATTTCATGATTTCCTTGGTATGAGTTAGCTGTATTGTATATTCATATATTGTGATCATGTTAATTTGTTATTTCAATAGTATTTTATTATATGTGTCATGATGTTATGGACTAACTACCTTATTGTTATGATTTGGATGTAGGAGAGATTCATACCTTAAATCATGACAGAGGGAGAGAATCATTAAAGAGGGTGACATAGATGGAGGTGTTAGGGGATGATAGAGGAATGAATAGAACCCATACACACACCATGCTAAATAGTGCACATTAAATGCATAGTTTGAATGGTTAGAGTTAGTACATTATTTATGTATACTAGGTGTGTGTTAGCATAGTTTAAAGCTTATGTGGAATTAACCTTGTGTGATTTACCATTTTGAATTTATATTTGTCATATTATCATTAAGTCATGATGATATTTTAAGTGCTAATTATAATTAGCAAATATATTATTTTTTATAATTATAAAATAAAATGAAAAATAATAATTAATGTTTGGGTAAAAATAGAGTATCTTTTCTTTTCATGCTTAGGCAAATTAAGAAAAAATGTCATAAAAAAGAAAATAATAATAATAATGCAATTGCATTATAATTATAAAAAATATTACATTATATAGTAATAAAGAAATAAATCTAATTAGAATAAGGTGAGTTAGAAAAATTCTATAGATTTAGGAAAATAAAAACATAAAAAGAAAAAAAATGGCATTTTAAAAGAAAGCACCTTATTCATACAAAGAAAAATATGGTTTGACATAGGAAGAAATATAATAAAGGAGTAAGAGAAGATGAGAGGAGAGGTGGAGAGTAGAAGAGAAGTCTGAATAAAAAGGCAATGCTCAGAGGAAGAGGAAGATCATATAGTGTGGAGAATTTTTGGAATGTACCATTCCAACCTAGAGGCTTTTACCAGGTAGGTGCTTTTGGTTAGATTTTGTGATGAATTTAGTAAAATTGTGTGTATTATTGTTCTAAAAGATGTGGAATTACATGATTAAACTACATGTTTAATATTCAAATAGTGATTTGTACACACTATATTTTATATACAACATCTAGAAAAATGGTATTGAATATTGTGTGTTTTGATCTTTAAAAGTAATGTTCTGCATGTTGTAAATAAAAATAGTGATTTCATTATGAGTTACACTACAATTTATTAATATAGTTTAATATATATCACTATAGTCTAATATATATAATCTTTAAAACAATGATAGATCCCTTAGATACCCTTTTTCTACTATTCATTTCTTAAATTAATGATGATGTTTATTTTAAATTTAAAATTTGGTAAAGGCCTAGTCAATCTTAAAAATATCTCTTACAAGAGACATGTTTACCAATCAAAATCCAATTGCCAACTTGTCACTATGGTGGTAGGGGAATGATTATCTTTTGTAAATCTGGAAAATACAAATTCTCCATCTTTGCATAAATATCCTTACCTTTATAACATCGCCCCACTTTTACTTATATGTCTGACAGAAAAACATAAGGAACACCATTATTTCTGGAATCTAACTCAATAAATGAAAGTTAGTTTGGACCTTGTGATATATAAATATGTATATATATGGCATGTTATTGACTTCTAAAAAAATAATGATAAAGATAATACACAATGAGTTGATCTATATATTTATAGTGAAGTATATATATTGCTTTAAGTGCTCATATAAAGGAAATAAAATATGAGTAATAGGTTTTCATTTTATTCTTGCATTAGTTATTATTATTATTATTATTATTATTATTATTATTATTATTATTATTATTATTACTATTATTATTATTATTATTATTATTATTAAACAATACTAGTGCTAATACATATTGTGTATATTCATTTTAAATAAAATAATAAAATGATATAGTTTATGATAAAATGAGGCTAATCTAACTACCTTATAAATAACTGAATATAGTTATGCTAATTAAAAATATGTAGTAATGCATAGTTAAAATTTAAATGATAGTTTATGTTAATCCATTTCACTTTAGTATCAATCTAGCATTAATTAATTCTAGGAGATTAATATAATAATCATTTTAATCATGATATACACTATTTAATGTGTTTCAAACTTTTTCTTTGTAACATCCTTTAGCATAGTTATCTATGCTAGTTGTGGGCAAGGTTGTTACAAAGTTATGTGTTATAGGATATATGTGTTATTTTATCTATAAATTATGTAGATTATTTTATTAAGTATACTTATATGTTATAGACTAAATTAATTATCTAACTATCATGATGATAGTGTCATTATATTATCCCATAACATCACTATTATACATAATTTAATGACTAGTTATCCCATGGCTTAACCTCTTCTACTATTTAAGGGATAGCTATATGAATAACATGGACTATAATACTGGGTCCAAGCATCTGATAGTCCTCACATTACTTAAATTGGTGTGTTTGTTCATGTGACTATATATATAGTTTAATGGATTATTAAAATAAGTCATTGGATTCCAAGAAATAAGAAACTATAACCATATGAATACAGTCTCCAAGAAACATAATAAGTTTTTAAAATGAAATGTTATGTTCATATGGGGTATAACTTGGTTCATGAGTTATTTGATTCTCTAAAATTATTAGGACTAGCTATTTTAAATGTAGTAATGTGTACATTGAAATGATAGAATGTGATAATATTGCTTGTCATATAATGTAATATATTTGTATCTACTAATGGAATTTATAAGTATGTAGTATAAATCTATATTATACCTAATTGGTATAAATTTTACTTGTTATTATTATTATTTATATGAAAAATAATATAGTAGAGATGCATTCATTCATTTGATGCACTAAATATATTCATTTTTATTATTCCTATGTTTATCATGTTTTATGCTTGTTAGTATGAAGTAATCTATATGAATCTATTGGTTATAATCATGTTAATCAAATCTTGTATTGTTCATACTAAGTAAGTAGTGAGACGAACATCACTGACTTATTAGCATAGACAATGCTAGATGAAGGTAATCCGATCAAGTGATGTGTATAAATATGACTAATCCTAGAGATTAATAACTATTGAAAACTTTAGTGAAATTAATTTTAGTTATACATTATCATTTCATGAGTATTATTTACTTATTTATGTGATATCATGTTATAATACATTTCCTTATTATACATGTCATGTTCTTAGAAATCATACAACAGATGGGTTCTAGCTTGTCTCTCTAGATTCATGTACCATCACTAGCTACTTATCTATGAAGGAATGATCATTCCTTTATGGGGATTTTTTTATGGGATTGATGGTCTATGATTGGTGTGGAAAATAACTCAGATGATGTTCTCCCTCCTCATAACAGTACTTCTTTGGAGACTACACTTGAAATTACCATAGATAATGAAGTTTAGGAACTTTTTCTCTATGGAGCCTTGTATCTTATATTTGTATTTTATTTATTATTATTGAAAAATTATCCTTGATGAAATGTAATTATTCACTTATTGTATATTGACAATAGTGGCTATATTATTCTACTAGCCATGGCTAGATATTTGTAATTACTTTCCATATTTAGTTATGTTGTTTCATTTGATTATAAAGATCAATGATAGATAGATGTTATACTCTTATTTTATACTTAACATAATTATAGTTTTATATTTATATCACTAATTATATTCTAGTGGTGAAATCTAATGAAAGAATACATTGATTATGTTTTTTTAAATCTCATTATTCTAGGTAGATCCTAGTGGGGATGTTACAAAAAAATAATATACCTCTACCAAAATAACCACTAAAACTTCATATTATACTAATAAACCTATGAAAGATAAGGATAATTTTGCTTATTACAATAAAAATGGGAATGAAGAACACAAGTGCATGAAAAAAAATTGATCACCTAATTGATATTATAGAGAAGAACCACATAGGTGTTCCTAAGTCTAACAAGAAGAATTCATCATCTCAAGATTATTATAAGGAAAAATAAAAATGTAAAGATAAAGTAAAGGGAAATTATATTGTATCAATTACAACTCCAACATCTTCATGTGTTATTGACTCAGATCATCCCACCACATGGGCTCTTCAAAAGTTGATTTTTCTTCCTTAGAGCCTTGTAACATGTCTTATATCATATTGGGTGATGCCACTCCATTAGTAATTATAGGAAGAGTATTTATTTAAGTATATGGAGGAAAATTCAATAATATTATAAGTGTTACAACACTTACAACTAATCTCCTATCAATTTAGAAAATTACTCATATTAGTAAGGGCATGAGGGTAGAGTTTTGACTAGATTCAATCATAATAAGAGAGTTACATAATTATTCTATAGTGGTAATTTATTTGACTGCATTATTGACTCATTCAAATGGAGTTAGAAAACTTTGGTATGAGTGGTTTGTACACCTCAAATACCAATAACTAGAACAATTCAATAAAAATGATATGATCATAGGCTTACCTTATGCCCATTTATGTAATTTTATTTGTGAGGGTTTCAACCTTTAGAAACATCCCTATGATAAATTTGACATAGGCAAACCTTGGATGGATTCATAGGCATTTGAGTTAGTACACAGTGATGCATCTAGGCCTTTTTCCAATGTATCCTTGACAAGGGCTAAGTATGTCATTATATTCAGTAATGCTCTATCGAGATACAAATGGGTTCACTTTGATAGAAATAAGAAGTTTTTATCAAGTTTTGAGACTTCAAGGTTCTTGTTAAAAAATTATATAAATCCATCAAGGTTGTTCAAATAGATAATGGGGATGAGTATGTTAGTAAGAGGTTTGATAAGTTTTGCACCATAAGAGGATTAAATTATAATGGATGGTTCCATATATTCCTCAACCAAAAATAGTTAAAAAAATAACAATAGGTCCTTAAAAGAGATGTGTAACTATATGATTCACTCTAATTCACTTGCATCAAAGAATTAGGCTAAAGCAATCAATTATGTTTGCCAAATTTAGAATATGGTTCTCCATAAATCTTTAAAATTCATAACACCTTTTAAAGATTTGTACAAAAAAACCCTAAAGTTGAGAATTTTAAAGTCTTAAAATATCTAGATATTGATTGTATACCTAAGAAGAAATACATGTCTATGGAATTTTAGAGTCAGCCTTGATCTTAGTATGTTATCTAGATGGTTTCAAGGGGTAACACCTTCTCCACCTGACCACACATGAGTTGTATATAGATATAAGTGTTCATTTTTAAGAGAGTCCCATAGACTTAACACTTGAAACTTATATTACTTCATTAGACTCAATTTATTTTATTTAGATCATTTAAATTAACCTTAATTCATTCCATAGGTTGAGGACACTTCTTCTAATTGTAATTTTTTTAGTTTAAATTATTTATTTTATTTTACTTCCTAGTTTAAGCTAGCATTATTAACATATGTTGATAGTAGTTAAAATAAATTGAATTTTCAATTAGATACCTATTTATTTACTTTCAAAAAAATACAACTTAGCTTTCAAAACATTGATTTTTTCTCTTATTTTTCACTTTCCTTGGTTTTACCTAGAAACTATGTACTAACAATTTTCAAACTACTTAGCTACTATCGTTAAGGGATAATCAATAATCTATTAATAGTTCTTGTATATAATTCATAGATTTCTAATGTGAGGGCCTTTCCCAAATACAAATATCCATAGTATATATCTAAACACATTCTTTAGTTTCCACATACCTCATGACATTTCTGGAATGACTAGGATTTCCCTCTTTATTTAACATTAGTAGTTTAACCATTTGTTTGTTTATGTGGTAGATTAGTTAGTAGTTAGAATTAATAATATACTTATATATTAACCTTTAAATTGAATTTAATGGGATATGGTAATGGTACTTACTCTATGTTCAATGCTCTAAAACATTGGGTCAACATTATCCAATGAACAAAAAACTTTGGAAGCCTACACTTTTAATCAAAACCTTTAGTACAACTTCCTAATCTTCTTTTCAATAAATTAATTATCATCTTAGATCAAATTATTTATAAATTTTTTTTGATACTCCATTTTGTATTATAGACTTATATAATCTAGCATTGATACAATATTTATGTAATGTATTGCAACTAGATCGATCAATTCAATCTAGTTACCTATGTGTTTTCATTTTTTCATGTA
This sequence comes from Torreya grandis, assembly GCA_037957365.1. Classification (NCBI taxonomy): domain Eukaryota; kingdom Viridiplantae; phylum Streptophyta; class Pinopsida; order Cupressales; family Taxaceae; genus Torreya; species Torreya grandis. Next base: position 327,700 of record JARHVA010006165.1, read on the forward strand.
AATAAAACTAAGTCATCCAGATTTAGATCATTTAATTTTTTCCTATATTATAGAACAAAGTCAAATATCCCAACCCAATATTTTACAAACTTATTGTTTTCCTTCCTTTCAAAACCTCATCGACTAGATTGACTTGGTGTTTCATAGACTATTTTGTTTTCCTTATTGTCATAAATTTGTCAAGTAGCTCAACCTAGTCTATCATAGATTATTTTTTTTTTCATTATGATTTAACTAATTGATTAGATTCACTTATTCTATCATATACTATTTTATTTCCTTATATATATAATTTATCTGGCTAACTTAACTTTATCTAAAACTAGACTTTTATATTACCCTATTAATAGGATAAGATAAACTAGATCGATAAGACCAACCTTGTTTATTTTTAGGCTCTATGTTTTTCACCTCCCTCATAAGTATTGAAATCAAATATTTAATAATGACACATATATTTTACACACACACACACACACACAGATATATATATATATATATATATATATATATATATATATATATATATATATATATATATATATATATATAACCCAATATTTTAAAAACTTATTGTTTTCCTTCCTTTCAAAACCTCATCAACTAGATTGACTTGGTGTTTCATAGACTATTTTGTTTTCCTTATTGTCATAAATTTGTCAAGTAGCTCAACCTAGTCTATCATAGATTATTTTGTTTTCATTATGGTTTAACTAATTGATTAGATTCACTTAGTCTATCATATACTATTTTATTTCCTTATATATATAATTTATCTGGCTAACTCAACTTTATCTAAAACTAGACTTTTATATTACCCTATTAATAGGATAAGATAAACTAGATTGATAAGACCAACCTTGTTTATTTTTAGGCTCTATGTTTTTCACCTCCCTCATAAGTATTGAAATCAAATATTTCATAATCACACACACACACACACACACACACACACACACACACACACACACACACACACACACACACACACACACACACACACACACACACACACACACACACACACAGACACAGATATATATATATATATATATGTATATATATATATATATATATATGTATGTATGTATGTATGTATGTATATATATATATATGTATGTATATATATATATATATATATATATATATATATATATATGTATATATATGTATATAACATGATGAGATTCACTAATCCTAATAAATTAGACAAGACACTCTTTATGGTAGCTAATCTATAACTTAGTAATATCTATGTTACCATTATAACTACCAACTATGGGACTCCACCCTATTCCACTTGACTAATCATTTATTCATAAGAATGGTATGATATGAAAGTTACCATGAATACATGATTAAAATTAACATATTCATCAATTAATATTCTACATAAATGTAAGGATCCATATTCATTTATATCTTCATGATTCAACCTTATATCGGAGAACTCCATTCACCTCCACTTAGATTTTCTATAGGATTTATGGAAATTCATCTTTTTGACTTCTAGTACAGATTTTACCTCTATAATTCCTCCCTATAATAGTATGAAATCATTTTCCATTTATTATTTCACCTCCATTTGAATTATTTATACAAACATGGTAGGTGTGACTTTCGGTGGTTCTACTCAAAACACCTACATTAATACCTAGTTCCATACAAATACTAGTACATCTAATGATACTAGTGCTTATAATGCCACTAGTGTATATATATTTCAAATTAAAATCTTAATGCCTCACATAATACTAAAAAATTAAATGCTACTTCTTTAGTAAAAATAATATTAACAATAATCAATTACTACTATAAACTCTACATAAAATGGCCAATTTTCAAACCAATAGTTCCAACCAAATGATGCAAATGCAAAACTAATTATTTTATTTCCAAAATCAACCTCAACATACTCAATGGGGAGCATAAAATATTAATTCCCCCTAACCCCACTTTGAGCTATACATGGTAACATTATACCATAACCAACATTTATTAAGAAAGATATTAAACACTTAAAATACAAACCTCTTATTCTTCAAATTACAAACATTGAATTATAATCAACATTAAAGTCACTCTATCACTATATTATAAGATTTAGTCAATAAAATGGATCAATAATTACAAATTATTGATCTTTTTAAAAACAAATTAGCTCATTTTATCAATCGTAAACAATTAAAATCTAAAATGGAACATGTTATCATCATTTGATGGAAAGCCTTATCTAAAAAAGCTAAACATAATATGTTATATGATAATATCTTCCACTTATTCACTAGTTATCTTCATTCCAAATTATAAAATCATGTGAAGGCTCTTTCTCCAAAATATTTGGATGAGGCCCTTGACCAATATAAATTTGAAGATTTCTTTATATGATAATTTAAGCCTTCACACCCCACATTAGGGACTAGAATTATTATGAAAGATAAAAATTACCATACAAATAAATATGGTGTTATAGATACTTATGATTCCCTACATACCATTCAAGATATTCCTCTATGTAACCCCACATATCATAATCATTTAATGTCAAAGTCCAATAATTCTCATCCTAATTCCACATTTTTTCAAGTCCATAATATACATGTACATAAAACAATTTCCTTAGAAACTATTCAAAAGATTATTCCATGACCTTTCCCATAAGATATAAATCCTACATTCCATTTATAATATTAGTATGATCTCCCAAAAAAAATTGGTTTCATGCAAGTTGGGGCCATTCTCATGAAACTTGTCACTAATTAAGAAAATTTGCTATGAATTATCTTCTTAGACCTAATTTTGATCATGAATCATTCATACATACATGTCAGCAAGCTTAAAAAATAGTAGTTACAGCTATTCAAACTAAAACAAAAAATAAACCCTTAAACCAAGTCAATTCTCACTTATACATTTACAAGTATCCCCTTCCTAACCATCAAGCTAACAGTAACTAACCTACTACCAACAAAATTAAAATTTATGTATATCCTAACATAAATAATGAGAATTCTGTAATCAATATTAATATGAGGAGAATAGTTTCATATATCTAATACAAATATTAGCCATAATAATTTTCCATTTTTTTGCATTTTTCATGACTCTTACCCATCCCATCTCACAAAATTAGGGCATACAAATCCAGTGTTAACAACTTCAAAAAATTGACAAGTATCAACTCCAAAAATGCAAATAGACAACACCTCACATATAATTGATATAATTTATACTCCTCCTATAACTAAGACAACTCAAGTGGAAACTCCAAAAAATCCATTAATACTTATTCCACTCAAACACAAGAAACAACAAATGATAAAACCATGTCACCTAAGATAAAACAATAACCTACAACTTTTTAACCCACATTAACCAAACCTAAAACAAACATACCTTATCAACATCAATTTAAATTAAATTTTAATATACCCTCAAATAATATAATGTAACATTATGTACCTTTATCGAATACCACTCTAATAGGCTATGATGAATGGGACCCTATAACCAAATTTTTACATCTCCAATCTAAAATACATTTAGTAGAACTAATGATAACTTATATTCATCATTTAAACCATATAATGTAACTCCTTATTTAAATAAACATCCCTTATACCCCACCTATGTGTCAAGAAGATGCCTTGTTGGGATATAAAGATAACATTCTTTAGTAGTGAAAGGAAATGTCTATTCACATTGATGGAATAGTTAACACCTCTCTTTCACTCAAATTCCCTATCTATTGAATGATTCGCATTTAGATATTTCTTCATTTATATTATTTCCATTATCTATTAATGTAAAAATAGGAGATACCCAAGTCAAATATGCTTTAATTAATGAAGGCTCATGCACTTGTGTGGCTTCCCTTGATTTTATTATAACACTTGGATACTCTGAATGAAATCTTAAATCTACTCAAATTAAATGTAAATTATATGATAGAGTACAAATTCCTTATTTATTTTGTGTTTGGATTTATATCATAGTTTCCCATGTCAGGTACATGTGAAAGTCATTATATTTAGCTTTCCACTCTCTTACAACATTTTACTTGGTCAACTATGGATACATCATGTGTAAGAAACTACCTCATTAGCCAGCAAATGTGTTAAATTTCCATATAATGATGTTATATAAAATATTTAAGGATAAACTAATATAAAAAATGAAGCTTTAAACCAATACAATGCTTACTTTTTACAAGTATCCCCTTCCTAACCATCAAGGTAATACTAACCAACCTCCTGCTACCAAAAATATTTAAAATGTTATAGATCCTAACACAACTAATGAGAGTTGTTAATATGAATAACATAAGGAGAGTAGTTTCCTATAATAATCATTATACATCTTCTAACCATAATATTTTTCCAATTTTTTACACTTTTTAGGACTCTTACCATCCCATCTCATTGAATTAGGGTATGTGGAAATAATGTAAATAACTTCAATAAACCAATAAGTATCAACCCCAACAATGAAAATTGATAACACATCACTACCATTTACATAATTTATAATCCTCATGCTTCTAATATGTCTTGAGTGGAAACCCAAAAAAAATCATTAGCACTTATTCCACTCAAACATAAGAAACAACTAATGATACATGTACATCTCCGAAGATATAATAATTACCTATAACTATTCAACCCACATTAATCAAACCTAAAAAATCATAAATTATCAACATCAATTTCAATACACTTCTCCTACACCATCAAATAATTTATGACTATAATATGCACCTTTATCTAATACCACTCTAATAGGTTATGATGAATTATACCATATATCCTAAATGTCACATCTCCCATCTTATATCCCTTTCTTAGAACATATGATAACTCATCCTAATCATTTAAATTGGATAATATAACTCCTTTTTGAAATAAACATCCCTCATCCCCCACTTATGGGGTAAGAAGATACCCTGGTGGAATATGAAGATAACATCCTTCAATAGTGTGAATATATGTCTATCTATGTTGATGAAATGGTTGACACCTATCTTTCACTCAAATTACGTATCTCTTCCATAATTCTTAATGATATATTAGTTCATATAGATGACTTTCCATTATTCATGAGTGTACAAATATGAGATATCTAAGTCAATTATAATTTAATTGATGAAGAGTTAGGAATTTATGTGGATTCCCTTGATTTTATTAAAACACATGGATACTCTAAATGTAATTTTAAATCCACTCAATGTACATGTCAATAATATGATAGAAGATAAATATATCCTTTAGGTTGTGTTTGGATTCATATAAGAGTTCCCCTTGTCATAGTACATGTGGAAGTCATGATATCTAAATTTACACTCTCTTAAAACATCTTACTCAGTCAAATATGGACACATTTCATGTGATTAATTACCTTGGTATCATACCAATGTGTTAAATTTACTTATAATGGTGTTATATACAATATTCAAGGAGATATAGATCCTTACAATTTTGAACAATTCAAATAATGAGGCATATTTAAATATACCTACCCTTAAACCCTTACCTCACATCCCATTTCATGAATCATAACACTTAAATTATCTTGTCAAATGCACTACAGGTTATAATGGTCATCTTGAATTAATAGAAAACATACAAGCTAGTCTTCTAGATTTAGATGATGATGAACTAGATGAAATAAGTTTTAAAATTAGAACTCTTAATCTCTCTACTAACACAATTTCTAAACTACCTTCTATTATATGACTTAGATATTTTCAAAAACCATTAGAAAAAATTCTAATTACTCTAATAAAAATATAAATTACATTTAACATACCTTTTTAATCGATAAAATCATTGATGCATGTCATATTGATATTTACACTCCTGATTATGATGATGGATATTATTTAGATGATCCTTTTTAACTAGATTTACTAAATCTACAAATGTATATACTTATATATCATTATTATTTACATCACTCTTTTTGCTCTATTCATTTAGGTCCTTATCCTTATTTAATACTTGATATTAATTCTTAATTTGATGTTCATAGGTCTAATATGGAGAAAACACAAACTATTACTCCTCTAGTTATTATTGAGCCTCTTAAAAGTATGCATATATAAAATGCCATGACAAGACCTTACCAACTCATTAGATTCCATGACCTTTCCAATTTAATTCCTCCTGAGATATCAACTACATTATGTTGACTTATTGTGAATTCATCTCTTGATGTGGTTCCACCTAGTGTTGATCATATTCTGAGGTGTCAGCCTACTGGTGATGGCATACTACCTTTTGATAAGTTTTATCATCTACCCGCATGATGGAAAGATGAGCCTTATTGTGAGATCCATAAAATTATTGGTCATTGGACCAAGGATTATACTGGTAGATGATAATTATGGTTTCTATAACACCTTAATCTTGTAAAATTGGTGAAATTAGATCTTGGTTGTTCCTATTAGTTATATAAATTTTCCCACTTATAAAAATCTTGCATATGCTCTATATTATGCCCCTTTTCATATCCTTTAGTTTGACCAACCTTAAGTTGATGACTTATGTTTCTCTTATTTTTAGCTTATTTTCTAAGAAAAGAAACTAATTACGGGTGTGGTAGAAGAACCTATTTTTTTGAATGCATGTGACTCAGATGATTTTGAAGATATCCTCTTTATCTTGGGAAGAATGACCTATAGATAAGAAAAAACTAATGATAAAGGGGTTATCATATGGAGAGCAAGGCAGATTACCATGTATGAGCTACATTTGACAAGTGTGAGCTTACTAGGAGGTTGTCAACACACACTTTTAGAATAGTTAAGTTGAAAGAAATAAAGATGAAATACTTTCATTAAATTATATAAAATATTAAAAGGGAATACAAGAAGAAATAAATGCTTTGATAAAGAAAATAGACTAATTATAGCAAATGGATGGTCAGTACTAATGCTAAATGGGTCAAGTTAGGTCTAGAAAATAGTTAGAGATTGTGAATAGGTAGAAGGTCAAAAACTAGAATTTGGTTGGGAGTAAGCAAGTGGAAATAACTTGTAATTTTTTACCATAGTGACCATTAGTGGTTGGGATGAGCATCGATAATTAAGCTGACCATCGGTGGTTAAGTAATCATCGGTGGTTAGGATGACCATCAATGGTTATTTTAAGTTCTAAGGTTGTTTCAAAAAAGAGTCAATTTTAGGTTATAGAAGGGTTCAATAAATGACTAAAAGGTCTATTTAGAGATGAGAGGTTATAATTTATGATGCAAGAGGGTCTGAGTCAAAAATCAAATAATCAAAACTTGAAAACCAAAAATATACTTAGCTAGTTATTTGATAGTTGGTAGCTAATCTAGAGTTATTAAAGCAGAGTAACGGTAATTTACTTAAAGTATAATTTTGGTAGAGTTACATTTCTCTATCATGGTTTTTTACTTGATGAAATGAAGACCTATAAAATAATCTCTTGATGAAGAATCTCTTGATGACTATTGGTTGATAGCTTGATTACCTGATTGCTAAATTCTTGTATCCCCTTTCACCTCATACTCCTCTATTTTATAGGCAAAAGAGATGGAGGTGTAGGTTATATAAGGGGTAAAAATCATTACATAAATTTAATTCCTGATGCATTATCTTACTAGATGAATTATATTGTGATGTTTTTGGATTCACACATAGATTAAGTTTGATTTTTTGGATGGGGAAGACCTAACCGTAAATGATCAAAGTGATCATTGATGATTGAGGGTTAAAGGTTAAGTGGGGTAAAAGGATAGGTTAATGAGTTGGTTTTAGATTTTTAGCTAAACTAGCTTAGGGTCATGATTAGAGGTTGGGTAATGGTCTGAACTAGGGGTGTTTTGACATCCAAAACCATCATGTGTTGTTTTCTAGTGTCTACATTTTGCCCCATTTTTGTTATTCAATTTGTGTTAGCAAGTTGTAAAAGAAAAATGGATTGTGGTTTGAAGGTTTGGTGTCCCAAGTATAGGAAGAGGTGTTCTCCCTCAAACTAGGAATTGATAAGGTGAAACCAAATTAAGTACAAGTTTGATAAGTGGTTTATGGTGAGCCATGATGTTGGTGATAATGAGGTTGGGAATTTGAAGCACAAACATGTACATAAAATGTGACTAAGTAAGATATCTAAGATCATGCATAGATGAAGTTGACATATTTGGTAAAAATAAGGTTGGCTCTAAAAGGATTAGAGATGGGGTAACTAGACCATAGTGTTAAGCATAGATAATTAGGTTATTCCTATCAAGTCTCTTAGATAAGTTTGGTGTTTTTATAGGTACCTCAAGTAGGAAGTGCTCTTAGGAAAAAATCAAATGGTTTGGTTACACAAAGTGGTTAAAATTTATATGATCAACATGGTAAGTTGGTCAGTGTGGTCAAAAAGGAAACTAATTATAGCATAGACATAGATTAGAAGTTTACATGGGTAGGTGGATACATTATAGGGCTGTGTTGCTACCTTATAGGGTCAGATAGCCACTATGATAGGTGAGAGGGACCTGACAAGGACTTCACTAGCCTTTGTGATCCAAGAGAGGGACACTTTGAGATAGAGGGGAGGAAGATTTGTATCACCAATAAGACCACCAAGTAATGTACCTATGGCATAGTACTTGGCCTTAGTTGAGGATTCATGTTATCATGAGGCCATAGTTCTGACACAATATCCCAATCAACCCTGATGGGTTGAGTATAAAGCCAATTTGGTAGGTGTTGTAAGTGTAGTGACTCTAAGTTAGTGGGATAATTCTATATATAGATAGGTAGGCACCTCAAAGGAGTAGGCACCTAATGGTAGTGATGCCCCAAGGGAATAGTATATGATATGTATATATGTATATGATTTTGATACTGACCTATGAGCTAATGTAGTGAGATGTATATTTATTTGAGAGAAAGAGATGTACATAATTATATGTACTATTTTATGTTGATGAGACATGATGTATATGATGTGATGATGATATATGGATTTTATTTTATGGTTCATGGTTTTGATTCTTATAGTTTATTATGATTATGATAAAGAGATGTAGGCTTACTAGCTTAAGCATGTGATGATTATGGATGATGTTTATAATGAATGGTTTATACATTATTATGATTATGTGATGCTTTATTTTATATATGGTTATGATTTTTTGATTTATGGATGTGTGATGTGGTTGATTATGGTTATGATGATATGTGATGTGGTTTTATGATTATGGATGTGATGTTTTTATAATGTGATGTTTATGGTTTATAGTTATTTTGTTGATGATATAACATAAATTAAGTTAGATAAAAAAACTAGATGTAGGAATAGAGATGAAAATCATGAGAAATAGATCTAAGTGAATACATAAACTAATTATGAGAGGGTAAAAAAAAGGCATGATGCTTCTTCATTGGTAAGGACTAAAAAAAACCAAAAGTTAGTTGGCTTAAGGAACATAATCCCTTTTAATGCTTCACATTAGCATGCATTACTTTGATAAAAAGGTGTCTTGATCACATTGTGTCAAGTAATCTTATAATCCCTTTATTTGTAGATGGTCAAAAAGGGAGATAGGTGGTATGGAGGGTAGTGCAAAATCCTGAAGGTTGGTTTCCCCTTCTATAGGTGACCTAAGAATCATAATAGAAAAGTCTATGTCTGAATGCAAGGTGTAGACTGATTAATGAAAAAAGTCAACTAATGCTATATATAAAAGTTGGTTAAAACTATCTTGGGATAACTTATATTGATTTTGAGATGGGTTCTTTTGATTGATTTATTTAAATAGGTTTGTGAAGATTATCGAAGTAAGAAGATTCAAATGATTGCTTTGACAAAATTTAACTATCCATCCTTTAAGGGAGTCGTCCATGTTTTGTATTTGTTCATTTTTGTAGTTATCCTTTAAGGGAGTAGTTTATCTTTCAAGAAATTTAGATTTTTGGCAGTTGTCCTTCAAGTGAACAGTTTTTATGCTATAGATATTTGAACCATGTGATATTTTTGTATCCCAAATTGTTTTGATGTTAGGTTAGACATGGATAAGTCTATTTAGGGTTAGAATTTTACCTTCAAGATGGAAAAACCTAGATCACAAGAGGGTAATCATGGGTGAATGGAATGGTTTTGAAGGTCAATGACCATGGGATTACATTTGATTAGGGACAAATGGTATCCATGAGAACCATGCCATGGGTAGAGATATGGTACCAATATTTAGGATTAGGCTATGATTGTGACTATTAATCACATGGTTATATGTTGTAATTTCTTGTCCTCAAAGGGATATTATTAAAGTGTGAGGAAGGTGAAAATATCATAAATAAATGGATGAGCTTAAGTTAGACAAAAGGTGAGTTTGATCCCTATTTAACAAAAGAAAGGATGCAGATGTGAATCATTAAGAGGATAAGGTTTTGGCTTACCTTCAAGAGAAGACAAATGATAAGCTCATGATACATACTTATGGGTTATGATTTAGGGTCCAAGCTAATTGAAATTAAACTTTCCTCACTTGTTTTTCTCTATATTGGTCACATGTTGATTTTCCTTCAAGATGAGGTCTTCAATATTGAATTATTATTTCATGTGCTTGTTATAGGCATGTTTGATTCACTATTGATAGAAATGAAGGTGGTTAAGCACTACTAGTGGTGCTTGTCAAGTAACTCAAGTCATTTTATATTCTCTATATGATAGTCACTCTCATAAATGATGTCTTGTAATGATATAATAAGAGAGAGAATCTAAAATTCAAGAGGCAAGACTACCTCTACTCTAAAGACTATATAGAAAAGGTTATCACTCATAGAGTTTCAAATACTACTATTATAGGCCCATAAAATGAAGGGGATGTGCAAGTGAAAATCCTAACCCAAAGCATTGACCATCTTGGTTAAAATATTATTGAGGGTTTTGTTAGAGGCTTCAGCCTATCCATTTGCTTATGGATGATAAGGTGAGGACAAGTATAAATTAATGCCAAATGCATCACAAAGACCTTGGAATTGTTTGTTTTTAAAATATTTACCATTATTGATGATGATCTTATGGGGAACACTAAAATGGTAGATGATATGATAATTGATGAAGTCAATTATCATATTATCTTTGATCGAGATGATAGGAATAACCTCCACCCATTTGGTGAAATACTCAGTGGAAATGATGATGAAGTGGTGCATTATGAATAATAAGGATTTATTTCCTTGATGAGATCTATTCCCCATCATGAGAAGGGCCAAAATTCCTTAGATACTTAAAGGCTATGGGCTAACACATGATGTAAATTGGCATGTTATTGATATTTAACACACTTTTTCATAACATTGAAATATTCTAGGTTGAGGGTAGGACAATAGAAACCAAGGTGAGTGATAAATTTAGTGATATCTATACCACTAAAGTGTCCCACATAGATCCTATCATGTATTTACTTGATAGCATGGGAAGCTTTGTGGCTATATAGGCAATAGAGAAGGAGGCCATAAAAACCACATTTGTAAATGATTCTACCTAGTATGGTATAATGATAAGTACTTTTAATGAAGTCTCTTTGGGTATTCCTAGATAGGTTGGGAGGAATGATGCTAAGGTTGAGGTAGTTAAAGGTTTACTCATACCAAATGTCTGATGGGGATTCATCCACACTACAAATGGTAGGGAGGTCAGATTGGATATAAGAGGGTTTGATAAAATGATGAATGGTGAGAAAGAGCTTAGAATCAAAATGTGTAAATGGGATTTGGGAAGTAATGGAAGCCATTATATCCACAAACTTATTGTTAGATCAAGGAACATATTGGATAAGGTAATGATCAAATGATTCTAAGAGTAAATCTACTATATGTTTGTACTTTTTCAAGACATCATTCTTACATTGGTAGGATTCATTTATTTATTTGACCATAAGTTGGGAATCACCAAAGACATTGATAATATTAACTCTCAAGGCTAGAGTGATATGAAGACCTATTACTATGGCTTCATACTTAGCCATATTGTTGGTACACTCAAAATCAAGTTTGAAAGAAAGAGGAAGAGGCTCACCATTAAGGAGAATGACAATAATTCTAGCACACCCACCTCACTATTACTTTGATTCATTGATGAACATGGTCATTTGGTAGGTGATGTCCTCTTAAGAAAGATTTGTGATGGACTCATTAGGAAATGAAAGAGGGAGTGGTTGATTGTTTGGAAAAGGAACTTTAGCTAATTAATCACAAATGACTTTCCCTTTAATTAGTTTTTACTAGAGGAACTCAAGGTCAAACTCAGCTAGGAGTATAAGCCACTTATCCATATGTTGGTTTTGGTATGGTTTGGAGTGCATGTACTTGAATGGGTTGGTGTTGGTGATGAAAAAGGTTTTGTGATTAATGAGGTAATGACAAAATTTAGAAGCCACAAAGACTAAGGTGAGGAAAAGTTTTTCAGTATGGGTGTACCAAGTCTCATACTCTATAAGTGTTTGACTTATATATTATACAACTTATTCTTTGTTTTGTTTATCATGGTGAGAAAGCATTACCCCTAAGGAATGGTAAATGGTAGATATGTAAAGGTATAAGGGTTAGTCCTCTTTATGAGGGATAATAATGGGTGGAGAAATAAATTATTCTTTGAGTGAATCAAAGGCTTGATATGTATCTTTCTTGAAAAGATGATGAAAGGGTTGACATCTATCTAATAATTGAGAGATGAAGTGATGAATGGATTTGAGTTTCCCCTACAAGCTATAGATTTTCTTAAGGTGGGTTGGAGGTGGCATATTGAGGATCACTCTAACTTTGGTATGATATACTTTAATTTAACAAAGAGATGATAAAACCAATAATTTTTCTCGATAGGACCCCAAAAACACATTTCTTGGGGTTGAGTTAGATGTTGAAATGAATTAGGCATTTAAAGATAATTTGGAGAAATTTTATAAATTCCTTGAGATATTTGGATTTCCCAAGGAGATCATTGACATAATACTCTATGATTTTGTGGATGATATCATAGAAGATGTAAGTCATCACACATTGGTAGGTTGTTCTAAGATTTTTTAGACTAAATAGCATGACCTTGTAGTAGAAGGTTCCCCATGGGGTTATGAAATAAGTTTTATGTTAATACTTAGGGGTAATCAAGATCTGATTATATCTCAAGAAACCATCCATGAGAGATAACATCTTGTGTCCAATTGTAAGATCAACAAGTTGGTCTATGCTAGTCAAAGGGAAGTCATCATTTGGACAAGCAAGGTTGAGCTCACAATAATCAACACAAATGCAAAGTCCCCCTATGGGTTTGGTGATGGTAATAGTATTCAAAACCCATTTGGTAAATTCAACGTGTTAAGTGAAAGTGATTTATAAAAGGCATTGAATATCTTATTTGACTAGAAGGGTGATATAAGGGTACATCCTATGAATCTTTTGTCTAATAAGCTTAGCATTAGGGTGGAGGAAAATGTTGTGGAGAGCTATGGAAGGATTGTTTTTAAGCATATCTTGATAGGACCAAACAAATTCTATGCTTTGATCATGAAGGAAGGGTAATCCTATTATTCTAAGGAATATATGGATTGATTTATCTTTACAATGTGAGGTTTATCCTAAGTACCCAAGTTGACATCGATAATGGTTTCATTCAACATGGTTTGGTTCTTAGGTAGAAGTGATTTATGGAACAATAATCTCTCACATGAAGATATTTGAGAATGGAATCATCATCCTAATATTGGGTGGTGTGGATGGTAGGAAAATCAATTTCCACCATTTCAAGATGAATCAAAGGAAAGGTTCTAGTTTAGCCATCTTTTTGATAGGTTAGGGGGCCCAAACTAATGGTATTGACAAAAATAAGTTAGAAGGGATGGTTTAAAAATCCTCAAGATTTAAAAGAGATGGGGTTTTTGAGGATGGAACATCTTTGTAAATGGTGGTGATAGGTTTAGGTGAATTGATGGGTTCCTATAGTGGGATGAACCCAAGGCCAAATTATTCATAAGGTTTCTAGGTTTTAATCAAAGGTAAATCATTGGGTCTATGTTCATAATCTCCATGGAAAAATCCCTTCCAATCACACTAGTGAGGGTATAGTTTGGAAAATTCTAGTTTGTCTAGATAGGAAAAATTAGAGGTAAATGGTCAGATAGAAGAGGTGGTAGAGGAAGTAAGAAGGGGATGGTAAAGTCCCCCATATATGAAATTAGTTTAGTGGATGGTAAGCCTAAAAGGAATGCTGGTTCTAATATTGGGTTCATACTAAATATTATGGTTAATATTTTCATACTCTTGAGGAGTAAGGAAGGCATATAAGGCTAGAAAATAATATTCTCCCAGTGAGAGACATTAGAACATAGGTTCCATGGGGTCATTTGTAGGTATCTAAGAAGGGATAAATGAGCTAGTTAAATCTTCATCGATGGTAGGGGTGGATTTTTTATTATTTATTGGTGAGTTTTATGAGTGAGGAAAAGTATTTTCATTGGTTCAATATGTTATGTTTCAAGATGTGAAAGGACTAGGGTTAGCTTATATAGTGATGACCTGACCTTCATCTTTGAACTTGACACATCAATGCAAGGTGGATGGGACACAACTCATGGAGTAGATCTAAGGGAATCCAAGTAAGATGTATTATAACTCACCTTCTATGATGTATAAGAGATTTTAAAGCATGTAAGGTCCCAAGTAAATATGGAGGATGACTATTCCCAAGGTTGTGGCCATAGTATCATTAAAAGAATGAAGGACCGCTTAGGTTTTTAACATGATATTCTTTGATAGTTGGAGTTGGTCATAAGAATGGGAGGAGATGATACTAATACTATCTCTCCCATCAATCATCATCCTTTTGATGTGGGTTTGATTGATGTATGTAATGATGAAGAGGGTAGGATCAAGATCTTTAGGATGAACAAAAGGTATTTATGAATCCTTGAATGTGACAAGGGTGGAAAGTTAAAGAGCTTTGAAAAAAGCTATAAGAGGTTGAGTATCTTTAGGTTAAACCTCTATGGATTATAGGGCCTTTATCAATACTTTATGGTGATAGGGTGAGGTGTTGATTAGTTCATATAGATTCATCTTCATCGGTGTTTGGTGTATTTTTTTTATAATTACTCATTGGATAAATTCAAAAGGGTTAGAGGGAGAGGCACCTAAGATGGATATTTTGGGTTTTGGTGAAGGTGAAGGTGTTTGAGTCTAGTTGGAAGGTTGAGGGTTCAGAAGATATGTCCAAGGAAAGGACACTTTGGCCTTTCCCTTATCCTTTTGTTGGGCCCAAAATCAAGTGACCAAATGGATAGTGTGGCTAAGGGTAAGTTTTGGGCTTGAAGGTTGCTTTAGTTCCCCCTCACTCTTGGTTGAGAGTGTGGGAGTGGGTAAATGTTAGATAGGTTTATTTGGTGGTAGGGTTGATAATGGGATTAAGAGAGGTTCATCTAATAATAGATCATCCTCATCCCATAAGCTATGGATAAGTGCTTGGAGAGATTTTTATTTATTTATGTCATGTCTATGTATCATATGGTATGAGTAGATAAAACTATTATTGAACCAAGATGGTTTAGGACTTGAAGGGTAAAAGGGTTTCATAGGTGATAGGTTTAAGGAATAAGTTTGTAAAAACCTCTATAAAATGGTTGAATAAGATTTAATCAAAGGAGTTAAAGGTGATGGGATTTTAGTTTTGGGGGTGGGAGCTTTCTTAGAAGTGGGCTTCACCATGGAAGTTGTGGGTGGTAGAATGGTTTTAGTAGGTGGGTTTTATTAGGGTTGTTGGCATTGGATAGTTTTGAGGTGTAAGGTTTAAATTTATAAGATTTTGAGGTGGATTATTGTGATGATGAAGGTTTGGAGATAGGTGGGAAGGTGGACGTAGATAGTTTCATTAAAAATGATGGGGAGTTTGATGATTTGAAGGGGGTAGGTGAAAGTAGAATAAAAGGAGGAACTTTAGTTTGGGTAGTTTTGGGAGGGTTGGCCTTCTTGATAGAAGGATGGGATCTTAGGATGGAAGAAGGATGGGGTCTCAAGATAGAAGGTAAGAGAGAAGGGAGTGGTACAGCTCTAGTTCTAGGTGGGAATTTTGATGATTCCACCTTCTTGGTCAGTTTGATTAAATTTTTATTTGGTGGAATAGATAGGTTTAAGTCCAACTTCAAAGATAGATGGATAACTCAGGAGTAGGAAGTACCCCTAGGTTATTAATAGGTTTGATTAGAGAGGTGTAAGGTTATTTGATAATTTTGGATGGAGATGGTTTGGATGGTTCTTCCATGATTTTGGTGGGAGAGGTGTTTAATGAAATAATTAAGGTGATGATAGGTTTAATGGTGGATGAAAGTAAAGTTGAAGGTTCATGCTTGTTTTGATAGGGGAGCCCAAGATGGTACCAAAAGGTGGCTCAATCTAAATCAGGTTGAGAAGATAATTTTTGGATTTAGACCAGCCTAAATAAGGGTTTGTTTAATAGTTTGGTTCTTTGGGAATTGGATTAAAATATTAGGTCCATAAGTTGAGATAAGGGAACATTTTATTCACCCTTGTCATTGATGAAAAGTTTCAATACTTGGGAGGATGTTTCCCCCATTGAAGGAGTAGGTAAGGTGATCTCTCCATGTGGAATGGTTTCTAAAGATAGAGTGGGTGATTCCATGATGGGGGAGGAAGGTATGATGGTAATCTTTGCCTCCTCTAGTATTTCTATTAAAGGAAAGGTGGGTAATTTTGTTATTTTATCATATGAAGGAAAGGAGGTGGTTGTTTCCTTTTTCTAGGTATACAAAATAATGAAGGGTGATTCTACCACATTAATAAGTGGAGTGGAGGAAGAGGTAGTTGAGCTAGTGGTTTCTTCAATGATTAGTCCATTGATAATTACATTGATGATATGGACTTCATGAGTGTGAGATGATTCCAATTTTTTATCATCATGGTTGGTATAAGTGGTGTGATTGGGAAAATATTATCAAAATATGTCAAGTGAATGATTCAAGAGTGCATTGGGATTTTCCAATGCAAGTTCTCCTTTATCAATCAAGCTTTGGAAAATGGCATTCAAGGTGTTACACCTACTGACATCATGTCTAATGACATGGTGGAAATCAGATAAATCATTCTCATTGTACCGACTAGGCATAGGGAAATAAAAATTGAATTATTGAGGAGGTTTGATGTGGGGGAGTAATATGATGTTGGGTTTGAGAAACTTGTAGAAAAATGAAGCATATGACTCTCCTAGTGGAGTGTATTATTTTGGTGTAGCCCAGTTTTGATATTGGGTTTGTTGATTAGATAGGTTAAAGGAGTTGGTTTGGCTAGGTTAGTTGACAACTAGTGGTGGATAAGTTTTAAGGACAATCATGTTTGTGTTTATCTTCCATTTAGTGTTAGGGTAGTTAGATTGGTTGGTGGTTTTAGATATCAAAGGTTCATTATATTTGAATCTAGAGTATTTATTTCTTAGTTTCAACTTCCCCTTGTTGATGGCTTTGATTTCTAGTTTGCATGCCATGGTGAAAGCCTCATCAAAAGTTTTGAAGGTTTGAACCTATAGAGTAGGGGCAATATGTTTATCATAAGCCAAAGACAAAAGTTTTATCAACTAAAGTTAGGGAAAAGATAAAGAGAGTTCATTTATAAGACATCTCCATCAAGTTATAAAATCAACAATTAATTCATCATCGAATTACATGATGGAGTAGAGGTTGGTAATGGAGACCTTAGATATATTGTTTGAAAAGTGGTCTAAAAAGGTTTAGGCAAGTTAGGAAAAGTAAAATATGGAGCTCTTAGTGATATCACTATACCATTATAATGACAATCTAGATAAAGACATAGGAAAGGTGCAAAGGAGAAGAGCATCATCATAAGCAATCAAGTAGTAATAATGCCAAATGCTCTTAAGTGTTGTTAGGGGTCCTCCTTGCCTTGGAATTTAGAAAGTTTTGGTAGTTTACATTAAGGAGGGTAAGGTTGGATGGAGATGGATATGTGAATAGGTTCAATATAGATTTGGTCATAAAATAAGATGTTCCAATCCCTAGAGATAGATGACTCTAGGTTGGTCATTTTATCCATCAACATTTTGAACAAATATATTTGAGGTTGGGGAGTTTTATAATTATATATTAAGTTTGTTGTGGCTAGGTATATGTAATATATCGATAACTGATAGAAGTTTGAGAAGATGCCATATGTTGGTATGTGGTCATTTAGGGCTGAGATGATGCCACATAAGGGTTAATGGGAAAAATATGTTGGGTAGAAGATTGAGTTGTGTATCCTTGTAGATTCAGAACATATTGTGGGTAGTGTGTCATAGGTATTTATTGAGGAGTTGATGTGGGTTGGTTTAGAGGTATGATGGGATTGGTAGATTATGGGATTAATATGGATTAGGTTGAATGTATAGATGAGTTAGTTGGTTGGGGGTGAGTGGTGACTTTGGTACTGATAGGTGGAAGGGTAGAAGGTATAGAAAACACCACATTTTGAAGTGGGGTGGAGATTTTTATGTTGGCAGTGATAAGGGAAATAGTGGTAATATGGAAAAAAGGTATCCCCATGGTGGATGGATTATGGGTAAATAAAGGTAAGGTTTACCCTATGTTAGATGAGTTGTTGGTTGGTGTAGGGGTTGTTTGGTTATTGTTTAGGTTATTTGATTGAGTTTGGGTGGAGGTAGTAGGTGGAATATTGGTGAAGGAAGATGTTTGAGTGATCATAGGTTGGATAGAGGTAGTGGTAACCATAATATGGGTAGGCATCCCATAATGTGGATCACTAGGAGGAACCAAAGCAAGGGTACAGTAAGATAGGGCATTGAGGTAATGTTAGAGGGCTATAGGATTGTTATCAAGGAAAGTGGCAAAATCTACATCACCTTGGACAACTATTTGAGGCATGGTGGGGGGAGTAGAAGGATGGGGGGAACCTTATACATCTAAGGTAAAATCCATGGAGGAGAGGAAGGTGGCTCTTGGTTGGTTTGGTTCCTCAACTATTATCTATTAAAGACCATGTGAAAGGTAGAAGGAAATAAAAGAAAACTCACAACTCAAACACAAATCAAACAAAAGGAAAATATTTCAAGGCAATCAAAAACATATAGTAGAGTGGGTTTAAAATATTAGGGTACCTTTTATCTCACTTTTGGCTTATGCCTTAGCTGGAAAGTGTGAAAAAGAACTTGGTTTGTAGAATAGGTACTAGAAAAGAAGTCTATGGTTGGTTTTAGATGTTCAATGCTCTCAAAAGGATCCATGTTGGAAATAAATACATGGCTTGGTATTGGGGCCTACCCCCCCACTTCACACACCATAGTGATAAGGGTATTAGGTGCTTAGCTAGTATATACTGATTTTTAGATTTTACACTCAATCAAAGAGCTAAGTTTTGGTTTCTCTTCTTGGTAATGACTGCCAAGTAAGATAGCCAAAGGGTAAAGGTGATCTGCTAGGAGATGAAACTCTAGTCTAGCCTTACATCAGTTTTTATGATGTTTTGACTAATATAAGTGGTTTGGTATGGTGTGTGATAAAAATTTGAAGCTATGATTGAATAACTCAGCCTTTAATTTTAACTACGTGAGATAAACATGTAAGAAATCATAAATTTAGATTTATTTTATACCTAACATAAATTAAGATTTATTTATATGAACATATAATAAGGAATAGAAGGGCACCTAGATGTTACTGGGTCCCACCGAGTATGCCATACAATTTATCTTAATTTAACCTTATTTTTTAAGAAAGGAAAATAATTACGGGTGTGGTATAAGAACCTATTTGTTTATGCACACATGATCTAGATGATTTTGAATAAATCCCCTTTGTCTTGGGAATAATGACCTATAGATAAGAAAACACTAATGAAAAATGGTTCTTAGATGGATAACAAGGTGGATTTCCTAGCATGGCCTAGATCTTATAAACATGAGCTTACTAGGAAGATATCAATCTAGTCTTTTATAACAATTAAGTTGAAAGAAATAAAGATTAAATACTTTCATTAAATGACAAAAAATACTAAAAGGGAATCTAAGAATAAATAAACATTTTGATAAATAAAATAGACTAATTATAGTAAATGGTGGGTCAATACTAATGATAAATGGGTTAGGTTAGGTCTACAAAATAGGTAGAGACTCTATGATCAGACAGAAGGTTAGAAAGTAGAATTCGGTTGGGAATAAGTGGGTGGAAATAAATTGATATTATTTCCTACCATAGTGACCATTAGTGGTTGAGATGACCAGCAATGGTTAAGATGTCTATCAATGGTTGGGTAACTATTAGTGATTGAGTAGATCATCAGTGGTCAGGGTGACTATTGGTGGTTATTATGTGTTATGAGGGTGTTTCAAAAAAGATTCAAGTTCAGGTTGTAGAAGGGGTCAGTAAATTATTGGAAGGTTAGTTTAGAGATGAGAGGTTAGAAGATATGATTAAAGAGGGTTTGAGCCAAAAATCAAATAATCAAAACTTCAAAACCATAAATATACTTGGTTGTTTGATAATTAGTGGATGATCCAAAGTGATTTTGTCAAAGGAATGATACTTTGCCTGAAGAATAATTTTGTTAGAGGTCCAAGTCTCTATCGTGGTTGATGACTTTCTCAAGTGAAGACCTATAAAAGAAGTTCTTGATGAAAAAGCTCCTAATGACTATTGGTTGATAGCTTGATTGCCTAATTTCTAAATTCTTGGATCCCATTCCACTTCCTATTCCTCTCTTTTATAGGTTAAAGAGATGGAGGTGTAGGTTTTAGAAGGGTGAAACTTGTTACACAAATTTAATTCTTGATGTGTTAACTCATTACATGAATTAAATTATGATGTTATTATGTTTGCAAATAGATTGAGTTTGAGTGTTCAAGTGGGGATACTTGATTTTAGATGATTAAGGTAATCATCGATGGTCAAGGGTTGAATGCTAAGTAGGGTAAAAGGATAGGTTAGTGATTTAGGTTTAGCTAGTTATCTAAATTGACTCAAGGTCATGGTTGAAGGTTGGGTAATGGTCTGATCTAGGGGTGTTTCGACATCTAAAACCATCATGTGTAACTTTTTGGTGTCTACACTTAGGGATTTTACCTTTCTTAGAATGATTATAATATATGTATATCCCACCTCTTCAAGTTATGATCCTATACCCACTTTCCTTCTCCATAGACACTCATGTTTAGGACATACACTATGATAGATGCTAGTGTTATAAATTGATGCAAGTGTCTAGTTCCTTAAAGTCATATATTTTTCAAAGTAACTCAATGGTTATCCTAATTTATTTTATACAAGTTACTTCTCCAAAGGGATTGATATAGATACAATATCAGCCTCAATTCATTCCTCCACTAGTATTACCTAGGAAAATACCTAAGATAACTTATCAAAGCCTTATATAGGGAATTAAATTAAGTAAAGCTTCATTATTTCCTCTTAATCTCATATAAATCATAGGTATAACACATAAACATGTCTAAAATACTATAGGGGAACCTGAAATCTTGATTTCTCAAGTTACAAGCTAAGTCACTATTTTACTAGCTTTGCACATATTGCATGATGAACACACAAACCAACATGTAGGGAAGAATTACATTACTTTGAATCCATATTAATAGTATTGGATATGTAAGTAACACTCAATGAAAAATGGTTCTTTGGGATTTATTTGACACTCTATGTCCACTAATCCATTTTTCTCCAAAGTCACTTTGAAGATGAAGAAATATGTTTTTGACATTTCATGAGTTATAACCCATGACCTCTATCTAAATACACCAGATCAAATGAAAATACAAATCCAGAAGCATCAAGTTGGTTACAACATTTTCCATCAAGTATTCCATATGGGACACTTTCATTGAACCTGGATAGTAGTGTCAACACAACTATCCTAGGATAACATTAGTGTTAAAATCTCTAAAAACATCAACTATGAAATATATAAACTATTATAGAATCATATTCCAACCTAATTTCTACATGTTTTAATTCTAGTATTGTGTTAGCATTAGAACAAACTATGTATATTACTTATTTGTTGTTTTCATACATAACTTTGTTGTCATTTATGTATTTAGCCTATTCATAGCATATTAAATTTAGTGTATGTTTATATATTATTTTAGCACCAAATTGGTATAAAATATATTTGAGTATCACCATTACTAATTTTAGTTTCTATATACGCTTTAATAATCCTCTACGTAACCCCATCCTATCTATAGAAACCTTCATTTTAATGTTAAACATTTTTAGGGTTAAATATATTTAGCGTTAAACATTGGGTGAACCCAATCCATGTGAATGATTTTTTTAATGATCTATGGATTCCAAGACTCCTATGTTTTCAACTTGTTGTGATGTATTTTTAGGTCTAAAACTATACCATAGTGTTTGTCCCTCCTTTGGTTACAAGGGATTTATGTCCATATGCTTGCAAGTGGATTCTTCATTGATTGGAACACTTTAGCCTCCAAACATGTCCATATTAAAATTACTTAGAGGTATTTTATAATCAAGTTAGTGTACTAAAAAAACATTTTTTCTCCATATTTTCATTTGGATTTTTCACTTTTTGAAATTTACTATTTTTAGTAAATACTGGCATGCTAGGAAAATAACATACTTATGTTTAATTTAATTTATAGGTTTCATAAAAAATAATGAATTATTTAGAAACACCTCTTATATATCTATAAAATATTCATTATTTATCATAATTGTTGATTTTTATTGAGAGTATTCTAGGGTTTTGCTTGTGAAACATTCCACATTGTTTGACCATTTTTTGATTAATAAAAGATAAATTACAAATTACTTAATTTTATTTCATTATTATGTTTATATAGTCAAAAACTTATTTTTGTTTTCCAAATTATTGTATGGTTTTTTCAAATTTAGGATTTTACTATTTTTAGTAAACTTAGACCTACATGTTGTATATTATAATTTTATTTCCCTAATTTTTTGGGTTCATCTCATTTTGTTTTTTCCCTAGAAAACCTATCTCATATTTTCCTAAAACTTAGCCAATATCCTAATATTGATATATCCTTATTGTAATTATTATTTACTTAGAATTTATTTATCTTACTTATCTTATTCTCATATCAATTTTCTAAACACCTAAAATGGATACAAAGGAGCCTCTTGATCCTCATAACCATAATAAGGATGATATCTCTCATCCATCTAACTAAGTCTAGGTTATCACTTACCCAAGGGATATGGTGACCCACCCTGTAGTTGTAAATGAAGGTAATAAAATCTAAAATTACCAAGTTTTGTGTATGTGAATCCTTAAAATATAAAATAATGAGTATGATAAAGGTAATACATGAGTTTAAGAAGTAAATTATCCTCTAAATTCAAACATCAATTTATTACAAAATCATATTTCATATACAAAGAATCTAAATTATGATAGTGTGAGCCATGTGTTTACATCTTTGCATACCAATTATGTGCCTAATAAAAAATAAAATTGGAAGCCAAAACCAAATTCTCCAAATGGAAATGATTATGTAATTGAAAAAAATACTACCAAGAGGTCAAGTGATATTCTAAGGGATATGTTTTGAAACAAAGTGATATAATTATCCCCTCCACATCCTATAAGGACATAAATATTATTATGCATATCAAAAAATATATGTGCATAGTATAGATTGTTGTTTGTCATTAAATAACAAAATACAGTGGTGATCCTATAATTGATACATCTCTCAAGAAAACCATTCACATTATGAGTACATATCCTAGATCACAAGTGCCAAAACAAAAAATGTGGTTACCAAAGAAAATTTTAGAGGAAACACAATTGCAAATGCATAACATTGAGAAATAAATAGTTCAAAAAGAAAACATAGATCAAGAAAAGGATCCAAATCTACCTCTTAATAATGATAATAAATTTTCCAAGCAATATGGTTTTGAAATGGAATATTTTCAAAAATTTGGTTATCATGGTCAAGGATTAGGAAAACATTCCCAAGGTATCACTTATCCTATTTACACATATGATCAAAATGACCATCAATTATTGGGCTATACTAATGCAAATAATTGAAATATACATTTTTCCAATACAAAAGAGAAATAACCTATAAATGAAAATGAGGAACATAAAGAAAAATTTCACAAAGCATAATAAATGCATCAAAATGATGATTGAAAAAAATCACTTATAAATTCAGTAATTAGAGCAAGAAAAGGTTCAAATGGAAATTATAAAAAGAGAGCAAGAAAAAATGTATCCAACTCAAACTCAAGAAAAGAAAAAAAGAATGCTCGAAAGAGGATTTACAAAAAAAGAGGTCAAAAATCAAGAGACACTTGAAAAATATAATGTTATAAATGTGGTTACAAATGGGGAAACTATAGGACCTTTGTCATATTTAAACACTTCTATTCTCACTAGTCATATAGTTGATGAGTATTTTATAGATGAACAATTTATCAGGCCATTTTCTAATCAAATTTACAAATTACCACATAATATATTTATATCTATAGGAATCAGTAAGTATCTATTAAATCCATCACTAGAAAATAAGAAACTAAATGTGGGTAAATTCAAATGAAAGATACTAAATATAAAATTATTAAAACATCATGATACAATTCCTAATTCTACTATGTAAACATATGATACATGGCCTCCAAAGAGGAATCTTGTTTATGAGATCCTAAAATACTAATGGTACTTTACCTAGTCTCACATATTTCAAAAATACCAAAAAAGTTTAAAACATTCAAAAATCTAATAATATTTTAAGGACCTACATGTTTTGTTCACTCCTTGGAATCTATGTGTTAGTTTCATGTTGATAGATTTCATATTCATTTACTTCTACTTGAGTGTGATATAGGAATATAGAAACACATGATCTATTCCTATTTTAGATATTATGTCTTCCTAATACTCATGTCATGTAGACATTGGGGGAATTTACTTCTTTGATCTTGATACATAGTTTATATGTTTTGATGACCACATTTCATTATCATATTTGAGCCTACATATGTACTTTCACATGCCTTTAACCATGCTTATATCTTACATAGGGTATTGATTATGTTATACACTTGACATTTTTTCCTTAAACATTTGATCCATGTGCTACTATGACATTTTTATGTTGGGTTCTTATGATTTAACTTATACACTTCTTTGAGTGTCTTGCCATGGTATTATATTCCTTGTTTGAGCATTTGAATATGAAAATTTCATTATGGTCCCCATGATTATGTATTATTTCTTTAAAATTTTCATAGTTCATTGTTTATTGTATGTAAATTTGAATATGTCATTCTTGATTTATGGATATTTGACTAACTCATGTCCCTTTGATTGTGAGATATTTGAACATGACCCTTGTTTTTCATGTCCATGGACCATTTCCTTTTAAATTTATTTAGATTTATCTTGTGTGTGTTATTATTTTATTATTGATCTTGTACCATTTCTATCTATTTTTTTCCATGATCCTTATCATGCATGTTATGCCTAGATTTGATCACATTGGTTTTATTCACTTTAATGTTATATCTCTCTAGACATGTTCCTTTTATATGATATAAAGTTTCATTTACAAATTACACACTATCTTATATTTTTAAGGTGAGTTAATTACTAGTTACTATCTTAACTTCACCTTAAATCAGGGGGCATATTAGTGGGGGAATGTCACAGAGACGTGTTATCCACACTTGGCACATTTTTTAGATTCATTGGGGGCATGATTTGGAAGCATATTATCCATACTTATTTAGTATTCAAAATATCCATATTATAGTGGGTACATGTTTTGGAAACATATTCTCTACATTAGTACTTACATCATTTTTTTATATTTCTCCATACATAGTAGGGGTAGCATGTTATCTACAATTACACAATTTTTTGAATTGGCCAAATCACACATATATATGATTTAGATTCATAGTTTTAGTATAATTCTATACATTAGTACCATTTATATACATATTTTGAAAATGAGACATATCTAAGTGAATATTTTTTAAAATTTGTGCTTAATATTTCAAAATCTAAATCAATTTCACATTCCAAAATTATTCTATGGACTATGTACCCTAGTTGGAGTTTTATGGACTTTATTGATTTAATATATTATAGTTTTTTGTTTAATTTTTCATATGGATAAGGTGATTAAACCAATAAATCTCACCAAATTTTTAGGTTATAATTGATTATATCATCTAGCCTCACCATATTATAAGTATCATTGGGTTGCATGGTTGAGTTGATATCATATGCCTAGTGGTAACTCACCTTTACTCCAAGGTTGGAGGCATGCCACTTTAAATATCTCTCTATCTCCTTGGATATATTCACTTTAAAGATTTATCTATATTTTTACTAATCTCAATTTTATATCCTTACAATGATACATATTTTTCACAACATCTTTCTAATAGGCATGGTGATTACTTGAACACACAAGTGTACTCTTAAATGTTTTTATTTCAATTTCAATCTATTTCAAGTAATTTAAATTAAATATTATATACACTAATTATACAGTGTAACATTATATTGGTTACAAGTCAGTCACCATCAAATTACTCAAGTTTGACACATGTAAAAACAAGGTATATTACATAAACCTAGGAAATCATTCTTTTCTTTTAAATTATGAATTTCATTACTAGATTAGGGTGTAAATGTAGATGATATTTATGGATTATATATCACATCAATATTGTACATTTATAAAACTCAGACCTTGGTTATTCTTCTTAGTTTTGGACCTTTTCCCATTTGTTTAAGTCTTGCATCTGATCTATCTTATGCCCCTTTACCTATCTCTTAGTCTAACCAGCCTTATGTTGATAACCCAAGCCTTCTATCTTGAATAAATTTTTTATGATGTACTTATCTTCCACCTCTACATGTTTTGATCATGTACTTACTTTCTTTCTCCCTAGACACTAACATACAGGATAGTCAGTAGTGTTGATGCTAGTGTCCCAACCCATAACAAGTGCATATTTCCCTAAACTCATTAATTTTTAAATGAAATGTATCCTAATGGTAAAATTAAGTGATTTTATGTGAATTAATTATCCAAATGGAATTATATAAATATAATATCAACCCTCATTCATTCCTCACTTATAAATACCTATGAGAAGACCTAAGGCAACATATTAGAGCATTCTATCAAACATTCAATTAAGTAAAACATCTCTATTTATTATTATTATTATTATTATTATTATTATTATTATTATTATTATTATTATTATTATTATTATCATATAAGTCATAGTGACAACACGTACATATATTTCAAATATTGAAGGAGCAACAAAGATACCAATTTAACAAGTTAAAATCTAGGTCACTATTGTACTTGCTTTTCACATATTGCTTGATTTAGACACAAGCCAACACATAGGGGAGAACCATATAAATATGAGGCCCTCTTAATAGTATTGGATATGTAGGAATTATTCACTATTATATGGATATTTATGTTCATTTATACACCATGTTACCACTACACCATTTTCCCCAAGGTTACTATGAAGATGAAGAAATACGGTTTTCACATTTCATGAGAAGTGATAGGACATGACCTAGATATGAATGCACTAGAGTGAGGGTAAATACAAACCCAAAATCATCTTGGTCATTATATACTTTTATAATAGGTAATTTATATAGGATACTTCTATCAAACTTAGATAGTAGCATCGATGTAACAATCCCAAGCTGATGTTTATATCTAGAACTCCAGAAGCATAAATATAAAATCTAATGACTATTTTATAATCACCTTCTATCATATTTTTTTCATGTTCTATATATATCATCATGTTATCATTATAAATAGATAAATATATTTATTATTTATCATTTACATACATACATTAGTTGTAATTTATATATTTCTCCTATTATTAGCATAATAAATGTAGTGTATGTTTATATCTACATTTTGCACCCAATTGTCCCATTGTACATTTAATTATCACCCTTTTACATTATCATTTATATATACCCATTTAATTATAGTCTAGGTAACACCAACCTATTTAGATAAAAATTAATTTTACGGTTAAATAGTAGTGCAGACTAGAATCATAAACTATTAGGATTATCTTCTAATACAAATAGATGACCTTCACCATCTGTTACTAGACATACTTATTACTTTCATGGTATGTGTATTCATTCTCCTACTCATTATTGAAAACTTTTGGAAATACATTGATAAATTACATCCAAAGAAAGCACAATATATAAAAAATATCCTACCACATCATAAGATATTTCCAAAATACATCATTACATATGTGGATGTTTATTATCTTTGGAATTATTGTACTATACATCATAATAATATATGTTAAGTATTTAAATAATATTTTCATGATTTTTTGTTGTTTATGCCTTTAACAACTCAATCTCATTCTCTAGGACATTCACATAAAAAAACTCCACCTTATTCATAGTCTACACCTTTTCATAGATCTAAGGATACTAATCATAATTTAGTTCCTTGCATTGAGTATCCCATATAGGAGGTTCCTAATGAAAAAAATTCTTCTGAAATCATACCTATATTCTCTATAAAGATGATATAACTTGAATTATTTTCATGTAATTCTATTAAAATTGATAAGACTCTTATGAACATCATAATTTAGATACAAGGATACATCAAATATTATGGATGATATTTGCTACAAGATATAATGATATTTGTTAACACATCATGGTTTTTAATCACATTATTTATCACACTATTGTATTATTTGGATTTGATTTATGAGCATATATGGATCTTACGTTTTTATTATTATTTTAAAATGTCTCATGGGTTAATTTATTTTTCATGTCTTAATTTATTTGTTATAGCTTAGTCTCATTTTCATGGTTTCACTTTAATGTTGTATGGCATAAATTAATGTATCTGAATTAGTATTATTTTGATGGATTAATATATTTTTCATGACTTAAATATCATGTTACATTTTTTAATTTTTATATCATTTTTTTCTCTATTATTCTTGTATGTATTTATTTTTCTTATGCTCATTATATCATTTTATTTACAAATAAGATAGTTATTTTTTTAACACTATTATAAGCCCCAAATCCATTTAATATCATATCTTCACCATATTATCATTTATAAAGAATACTTATCATTGTATCAGTACAAATATAGATATCTTTGATCTCTATTTATCCTCTTTATCTCCTCTTCATACTAAGCACAAATACAACTATGTCTTAAGATCACATATTGGTTTATAGGCAAGAATAATTGTTTGTAAAACATACCAATAACTCTAGGTATCTTATATCCTATAACCAAATCCAAAATATCACATTTTTTTTTCCATTTATATTACTCATGTTTGGTTATTCCAAATATGTGTTGAATAGGAATAAAAAAGCCATGAAATGTTAAAAGATAAATCATTTAAAACAAAATGAAATGATCAAAATGAAAAATAAACATTAAAAATGTAACACCCCACCATTAGATGTGATTCATGTATTAGCACATCTTCTAATCCTAATCAAATATCAAAATCCACAGTTGGCCTCATGATAGATCTGAGGTTGATTGACATTTGGTAGGTCAGTAGATTCAAATACAAGATTTCAAAAATTATTTCTCATTCTACCTACTTTCTCATGAAATTAACCAATCTTAAAAGTGTACCAATGGCTTTTTAAATGGTCCTAAGTAATGGGGGAAACCTTTTGCTAAGATAGGTCCATTTTACTTTTCTTGTATATACAACCTTCATGAGTTGATCTTAGTACTACACTTATTGTGAACAAATACTTTATGCATTTGGAATCTAATAAGTTATTATGATTAATATATTTAATTAGTACGTCTCATTCCTACTAAGGTTTTATTAAAAATTCCTATGCCACATTTTTCCCATTCTTTAGTTCATTACAACATTGTCAATATTCCTCCTTGACAATTTTTTTTGGTTAATTGATCACAGCCCTTGGTTTTAAATTTTTCAAGTTTAAATTTAATATTTTGGATAGTATCATAACTTCCTCAAAAACCTCACCTTCATTGCCATAAATATTTCCCCTTACTATCACTTACATCTTTGGTTTTCTATTTGTGAGTTGTAGAGTAAGATATTGAATAGGACCAGGGTTTCCTCATAAAGTATCCCAAATAGTTCCATACCATGTTTACTCACAAGAATAATTATAAATATTTATATTATGTTATCTTAATTACCATGCTATTTTACATGATTCTCAATGTGATGTACTATGCATTTCATTTTGATTAAAAAATCATTTACATACCTAATAATATGATTTGGTATGTTTTATGCTTAAATTTTCTAATTTTAATTTATTTTATGTTTTACAAAATTTTCAAAATTTGATTTAGTGTGTTCTACATTTTAATTTAATTATTTATTCACTTACATAAATTTTACATACTTTTCACTATGATTTAGTGTGTTTCATATTTTTTATTTATATTACATACTTGTTAGTAATCTAGATAACACCCAATAGAGATCAAATTGCTCAAGTCTAACTCATACCTAGACTAACATGGGAATGATCTAAGGCTATGGTATGTCTATTTCTAGACTAGACCTCTATATTGTGATGAGGCTATCTCCTCTAAATATATCACTATTTACTACTTACTAACTATTGATTTTTGGGATGGAAAGGGAAAGGAAGAAAATGAAAATGAAATCTAATTTACCTTTGGTGATGAACCTAAATAATCATTTATCCTCTAAAATATTTTAAACTAAGGCACACATATGGATTAACAATAAACTCTACAAACCATTCCTAAACATTAGTGTTTTAAAGGAAGGCTTGAAATAAGATTTGTATATTGAAGGTATGTACATGAAGGTATCTAAAGACACTACATATAAATAATTTTCAATGTAATTTATGTTCTTAGCTCTTAAATTGACCTATTGAGGATGAAACTAAAGCAGCAGGTGAGGAAAGGACCTAGAAAAAATGACAAGTATCACACTTCTATGAAAATACATAATCAATAATGCACACTATCATCATAAATTGATCTACAAACAAAAAATCTTTATTGATTTTATGGTGAAATTTACATTTTTTGTATCTTTTCATATACCATATTCAGGTATATTTTTAATGATTCCAAGATCCTACATAACTATAGCCTAAAAGGAAAGACTCTAGCCAATGTGGTGAAGAGGAAACAAGGATTAATATTGTTATAGTTAATTCAAGACTAAAATCCTTTTTACAATATTAAACAAATTCTTCAAATATCCTCAAAATATTCAAACTCATACAGTATCTTCAATTTAGGCATTGAAAGGAAGGTTGTGATACCATGTTGAGTTGGTAAACCCTTCCATAAAAAACTATGCCCATCCTCAATTGTTAATTCAAGATTGAAGCTGAGTTTGAAGTGTTTGAATACCTTTGTTTTCATGGAGACTATGGATGATGCATCAAAAAGTAGTTACATAGTCAACTAAGAATGATTTTATGATTGATGACTAGTTAAATTCACTTTACCTTTCACATGCATGATCTGGTACTTAATGACTTAAACTGCATGAAAATTTCCATATGAAGAAAATATGAGAAATATAGAAACTCTACTTAAACTCCAAGATAAACACTTCAGCACCAATCCTCTAATTAATTCTCTTATAAATATAAAGTCTTATTATGCATGGACCTAATAGAGCTATGACTACCCACTTTAAGTGGATTTATGTCAAGGAAATGACCATGTCTATTTTTAAGACATTTTTTCAAGATGATGCACCTACCCCTTTCTTAAAAACTAAGAATAGGTCTTCCTGATAGATGATATTTGATTGAGACTTAATGGAGATGAGGAAAATTATAGATCTTTATTCTTGTTTGACCCAAGTCACTTCCATTTTCTATTGGCTTTCAACTTTTAATTTTGATTACTAATCTTGATCCAAGCCCTATCATATTATGCCAAGTGTCAGTTCTTTATGTGTTCCACAAAATCCTATTATCGATGGTTTGACTCTTTGACCTCATATGCATCATAGATATATTTATGTATGAATCAATGTGAGTCATTGATCCTTTATCAATCTAATGCAGTTTTGAAACTTGGAAGCTTTTTATTTATCTTCAAGATTGATTAAATTATTGACTCATTTCTCATTGTTATATCTTTGTGTATGAATGCACTTATACCATTGATCTATTTGGGCCCACTAGCATATTTTAGTCAACACTTTCCATTGGATCTCTACTCAGGAACCTAAGATCTTACCACTTGTTATCTTCTCACTTATGCTAACCTTTTGACTCAATGTTCATCATTTATCTTAATTGCATGATCAAATGCTCATCATTAGATCTTTGGGACCCATTAACATTATAGATTACCTGCTCACCATTTTATTTTGATGTTAGATTATTATATTTGGACACTTTTCCCTCTCATGTTAGACCTTGGGTTATTTTAATTTAAATGGTTAGTTCTTATGACTTAAGTTTGATCTCCCTGCACACTTCTCATTCTTTAGGTTTGACTTTAAACATTTATAACTTGAGATGGAAGGTTCATCGAGACACCAAATTTGTAGGGCATGATTTAGTCATGAAGGAATTCATGTCAATGCATTTCCTTGGCTCTAAAATACTAATCAAGTGTAATTATTAAATGCATGATTATCTTTCCCTACTCATTCCTACATAACATGTATATGATGGTCTATCTTCTCAAGGCCTATGTTAGTCATTTTTACTTAAATAAGGACCTTATGAGGCATAGAAAATCAAGTTAAGGAAATGGTAATCAAATCTTTGAGTGATAGGGGTTAACATTTGGCCTATGAATTTCTTATCATAATTCCTTGTCAAACTATTAATCTCACCTTTCACAATAACTCTATGAATTTCTAGTTTTGGGGATTTTGTGTCTTTGTTTGGAAGGCTATAATGGGAGGAGATAGGATTTGAATGGAGCCAATTTCCTATTACAAGTTTAAGGACAATGTTGTCATATGGAACTACTGTAAAGAAGGTGATATCAGCCCCTTTTTGGAATGGTTTAATGGCTATGATGAAAATATGTTTGAGTGATTCACTCAGTCCTAGAAAAACCATAGAGTCACTATTGGGAGAATTAGGTTTGAGGTTTCTAAGAAAGTTATTGCTATCATGACTAGCCTTTTGACTAAGGGGACCAATCTTTAAAGGAAAGTTAAAGTGGTCGACCATTCTAACTAGAATTTATTCCTTGGGGAAGGTAAAGAACTAGTTCCTTACCAAGGAGGATTCAAAATGAAATGTGTTTCCTCCTCATGAAATACATCACTCTAGAGGGGTGGTTTACTAGGTTCTCAAATTATCATCTTCCTTTATTGAATCATTTTAGATGTAATGCTCATATTAGCTTATCATTATATCTATTGTCTTCTATTGAGCATTTAGTTTTTAGGGTCAAAGCTAAGTCAGCTAGGAAACCCTCCAAGAAACCCATTCCCCTACACCAGGGTTTTATTCTCTACTTATATAATTTCCACCTTGATTCGGAGCCTCCTAAGCCTATCCAGTCTCATAGTGGTGAAATTTATACTAACCCTGATGATACTGCCATATCTAGGGAGTCTTGCCCTTCCCCTACTTCTCATAAGATGAAAGGGGTTTCCTTTTCTCTATCTAATGATTAGACTACCATGGTGACCACTACCCACATTCTGGTCTCTAAAAGTAGTGTGAAGAGTAATAAGAGGAAAATTATGGAGGTGGAAGAGGAAACTATGTGGGATGTTATGGGGACCCCTAAAAATCTTAACAGTACTCTTGTGGGACCTAGAAATAAAACTAATCTATCTACCAAGGATAAGAAGGATGGATTATCCTCTTAGGTTAGGAGGTTACGGAGGATTGATGGAAAAACTACATCAAAAGATAAACTTATGCATTATTCATATAGAGTGCTTTTGAATAATCCACCCAAGGGGATGAGGTCAAGGTTCTTAAAGTCTAGGAGAATTTTGAAGATGCAAAGGGTAAGAATGGGAACAAATAGATCGATGTTTTTAGTGGTGCTATTGGTGATTCTAAGTATAATGATAATGAAGGGGGAAGGATGTTTGTGGAGGAAGTTATTGATGGGATGGAGGAAGGTGTTGATTATAGGAATGACATTGTTGCCCTGAGGGGTAATGTGAAGAAGTTGGAACGCTCAATTTCTACTATGCTCAAGTTTATTATGTTACTTAATCTTTTGTGTTGTAGGATCTTGAGACTACATCTACAGAGGACAAAGTTGAGAATTTCAAAAATTTAGATGAATTTAATTAATATATAGAAAAAATATGGGAAAATATTTCTCCTTAGTTCTAGTTTCTTTTATGTTGTTTATTCTTTACTTCATATATACTATCTTTAGTCTAGTTATGTTGTCTTTGTTGTTTATGCTAGTTAAGTGGGATATGTTGTAACTGTTTCAAGGATACTTTATGATGATGTCTCTAGGTTTTCTTTCTATATTTTTGTAAGGGTTCAACCCCTTATTTTATCTACCTTATATAATAAAAAACATTTGGCCTGTGACTACCCTGCTAGTCAAGGAAATGTAAAAACTCTAGTATAAATAGGCCTAAACTATATAAATAAATTAGAAAAACCTATATACACATATACATAATAGATAAACTAATATAATAACAACATGTGCACCTATTTACTTAGAATAAACAACCAAAATATATGAAAATAGAATAACAACTACCATAAGCATGTGCGCATGTGCACTAAGAGGAATGAAACTATGATTATGTACAAAGGAGTGAATCTCTTGATATGAGTACTTGATGAACATCCCATTCATAGAAAATTTAAGTTCCTCTCCACTCAATCTAGATAATTGGAAAGCATTGCTTTCTTTATAATTAATGATAATATACTATGTCTCCTTGGAAAGAATGTTCTTTATCCCATTTGGGTAATATGTCTCCTTGATGAAATGTCTTTGATGAAGCTCTTTTGTGGAAAATTTTCTTGACTTTTGAGTGGTTTGAATACATTTTATGCACAACATCATCTCTTATCTCCTCCAATTATCTTAGTTCATTTATCCTAACCTCCATTGTATCAATTTCTAAAAGCTCAATCTGGTATGTAAGCTCTAAAGCTAGAACCTCTAATGAGATAAGCAACATTTATTATCTTCCATTAACTAAGAGATAACGTGAATGACCAATGGCATTCTTGAGGGTAATATTATTGACCCATAAATAAGTCTTAAATTTTGTATCCATGATCTTTGATTATCTTCCATTATTCTTTTGATGATCTAAATCAAGTTTGTACTAGTGGACTTAGCTAGTCCATTACCCTATGGATAGTAATTTGATGAAGATGTTAGATAAATGAATTTATCAATATCCCATTCACATAAATTTTCATTATGTTATGCCCAAGCATTGTCTGATACTATAGTGGAAGGTACTCTACAATGGGTGCCTAAACTTTTATAGAACTCCAAAACAGAGTTATCATTTGCCTCTTTCCAAGGCACTACTCCCACCCACCTAGTGAAATAATATATTATTGTAAAGACCCACTTATGAATATCACTAGATTGAGGATGTATCATGTAAATTAATTCCAAACCCCACTACATGAAAGGTTTCTCAACTTGAATAGGCCTGAGTGGCATAACGACTAGTCTTTATTTTCCTACAAACATTAAACACTTTTCACACTTCCTAACCCATGCATGTGGATCTCTAAATAAATTAGAAAAAAATTAACCATCTATAATGATTTATTTTTATATTTTATCTTGTCTTAAAAATTGACTCTAAAAGGACTATCATGAAATTACTTGAAAATCTTGTCAAAGTGAATAGTTTCAACACACCTGAAAAGCATATCTCGAATGTCCTTTTTGAAAAACACTCCATCAATAAAAATATATGGTAATAATTATAGCTTGAAATTTCTTATCCTTAATGCTTCTAATCCCATTTTACATTCACCTATTTGAATAAATATAGTAATGTCTTATGTCTAGCTGGGTGGAGAAGTAGTTTTAGCTTTCTATTGGATGTTTTGGAGTGTCAAAACCATCTCCTTTTCTTCTTTCACATATTCTTCAATATGTTCAAAAAATAGTTTATCTTGGACCAAATTTGTGACCTTTACTTCAATATCATATCCCATACCCTTAGTGACCCATCTAGATCTCTTTTCACTCAAGTCTTTGTTGAGGATGAGATCCTTCACACTGGGATGAGCTACCATTAGTATAATATTGTTATTTGAAACCAAATGTATGAAATTTTTCAAACCTATTACAATATAAATCAAATTATTTTTAAAAAAATAATACCTCTCCTTATAGTCTTTTAAATCTTGATTGAAAAGAGCAATGGGTTGCTCCAAACCTTCACTATTATGTTGCATAAGTATGGCTGAAATTGTACTAAATGTAGAAAAAGCATACATAAAGAAATCCTTACTAAAATTTGGATTAATAAAATTATGAGCTTGGATGATTACTTATTTTATGGACTCAATATTTATCTTTCCCTCTTTACTCTATGTGAACTCTTGATGTTTATTTATCATTTGAGTGAGTGGCCTTACTAATTTTACAAATCCAAGAATAAATCTTATGATGAAATTGATCGTACCTAAGAAGATTTTCAATCCTTTCTTATGTTTTGCCAATGATAGATCAATGATTTCTTATATTCTATCTATATCAATATAGATACCATATTTGGACACCACAAGCCTAATAAGTCTTCCATCATGCACTAAAAAAATGCATTTCTTTGGATTAAGTGAAACTCCAAATTGTATATATCTATCGAAAACAACTCTAAAGTGTGTTATATGATCATTAGGATCCTTTTAAAATATAGTAATTTCATCAAGATAAACTAAGACTTTTTAACTCAAAATACCATGAAAGTCAACATCCATTTCCCTTTATAAAGTGACTTTATCATTAGAGAGACCAAAAGTCATGTTTTGGTAGGCATAAGTACCCCATTTAATTGTGAAAGTTTTCTTATACTGATCTTGATCTTTCACCAATATCTAGTTGTAACCTGAGTACCCATTCAATAAGGAGAATCTTTTTGAACTTGATAATCTCTATAACATTTTATTCATGGAAGAAAGAGGATAGTGGTCTTTCAATGACACTTTATTCAAATCTATGAAATCCAAACATAGTCTTATCTCTCCATTCTTATTTCTCACTAGTACAAGATTTTCTACCCATGTTGAATTATTTATATGAACTATTATACTAGACTCAATCAAATTGGTAAGCTCATTTCTCATGAGGATTTAAACCTTGGGATTTATTGGTCTTTGCTTTTATCTTACTGACTTTGAGTACTATTCAAGATCAATAGTATGTTGTGATAACTTGGG
Organism: Torreya grandis; assembly: GCA_037957365.1. Lineage (NCBI taxonomy): Eukaryota > Viridiplantae > Streptophyta > Pinopsida > Cupressales > Taxaceae > Torreya > Torreya grandis. Next base: position 365,141 of record JARHVA010006165.1, read on the forward strand.
ATTAAAACCATTAAAATCATGGTATTCCCAATAAAATACTTCCATTAATTCCTTACATAATGAAATTAAAGCCTCTCTCTCAATATCAGTGTTCACTTTAACCCACTTGAGTTACTTACCTTCAACAATGTGAACTTGCTCATAATGTTCTTCCTTAGAAAAGATGCTTACCTTGTAATTTATAAGATGATAATATTGATTTAAAATTATTTAAAAAGTTACTAAAACTTTTAGGCATCTTTTTTATATCAATTGCATAATCTGGTCTTCATATTGGCAAAGCAATTTATTTTGATTCTTTGAGAAAAAATTTGCCTCATTTTGTAGGAAGTAGGCTATCTATTTGTAATTATCAAATACTTAATAACTTACATCATTATTTATAACTAAAGGAATGCATACAAATCTGATTTAGGTCTTAATTTTATTGTCCTTGAGCTGATCCATGATATCACATTATGCTCCCATGGTTGCAATTCTATCTGCATCTTGATTGGCTCCTCTAGGAATGGATCGGATATCAAATGCTTGAAAATATTCCATGAGATCCCAAAATTTGTGTTTATAGGCCTTTATGAGAGATTTATTTTCTTAACTTAATCCTCTAACATGTTTCACTACCAAATCACTATCACCTTTCACCTTCAAAAGATTAATAACTCTCTTTCTAGCCCACTGAAGGCCACTAATAAGAGCTTTATACTCTATTTAATTTGATATATAACTAAATTGAAATATAATTAAAGAATAATAAATTTGATTTTGAGGTGAAGAAAATATTACACCAAAATCACTCCCATTCTTTGATCTATATCTATCAAAGAACATATTCCACAACCCTTCTTGATCCTAATTTGAGCTAGTGAGACTAGGTAATGAGTCACCTTCTTGCATGCAATAGACACCAAAACCATCTTCTTCATACCAATGGTTATGATCAGCCCACTCATTCAAGAGTAGATCTAGTATGATTTAAAGTGGATTAGAAGGTTATTGATCAATAGTATACTCATCTTCTTCTAAAATACTACAATTCATATTAGACATATTTGGCATATATGGTTCAAGGTGAAATATGGCAGTAGGCTCTAATCTTATAGTGACTTTAGTTCCATATATAGTTTTAAAAACCATGTATGAACAATATGAAGAAATTTAACCTCTTATTTTAATATTAAAATCACTAGATAGGCATAATGAAAAACATGGAGGTAAATCAACAACTTTATCCTATGAAATGGTGAAATTTGGATAAGCAACACATAAAATCTTAAGATCTTTGAGGATGCCCATCGTTTTACTAGGAGAACCATCCAACTATAACACTCCTTTTTCGTGAGTTTTATACTTGAGTCCTCATTTTTTAGATATGGATTCAGGCATGATAAAATTACTAGGTCCACTATCAATCATACTATTATGGATAAGACAATCTCCTCTAATATTTGAAAGATAAAATGGAGGAGGCTTAGTCATGTTAGGAGATTGAGGTTAAATAGTTGGATTAGATTTCATTAGAATAACACTTACTCTTTCCTTTTTAGGTGGTTTATCAGATATATTAATCTTTGAAATCTTCTCTTATAGATACTCCTTTTTGTCCTAGGATTAACAATGTATCCCACATAGAAATTGATATTGATATTTTCTTCATATGATCCACAATATTGAGTAGAGAAGTAGTTGTCCTTAGATAAAATTTAGGAGTGGGAAGGCTCTTAAATATTTTTATGAACTAATAAATGTAATTCCCTTTCACATTCTAACCTTTTAGAACTCAAACTTATGGAATTGATGTCTTTTAAGGTATTTCATGAATGGTGGTCCTTTGTGATGGTTAAGAAGGAAAAGGTGCTTCCCTATCAGGACCAAAACCTTTAAAAAATTCCATTTTCTTGGATCTATTATGGGATGCAACTGACTTACGAATGTTAGGCATATTTTGACTTTGATTTGTTGTTATGTGCTCAAAATAATTCTCACCTTCTAGGAAGTTAAAAAACATAGTTTCAATAGGTGTTTTACCACTACCTTCTCCTTATTGATTTGGAACTTGTGCTTGAGTGAATGAAGGAATCTCTTCATATGTTATAGAGGCTTCTTTATTCTAAGAAGATGGTTAGTTTTCATATGGAAGAACTAGACTTTATTGCATATAAAACTAATGTGATCTCTCCCTAGTTAGAGCCATTACCATATTATTTCTTTGATTCCATTGATTGTTCCATTTTCCCTCTTGAGTATAATTACTCTGAGTTGGCACTATAGCTCTGGGATTGCTTAGAGAATTAGGATTATATTTCCTTGATTGATAATTATACCCTTGTCATTACTAATTAGACTGATAGAATGGCATATTATGCTGATAGTTTTCATAAGTATTATGATATGGATTGTATGGTAGAGATTTTTATCTTTTCATTATAACCAACTTGTTGTTATGAGTCTTAATAAGACTCTCTATCTTCCCCAATCTGGTAGTTTGACCACATTTTATTTGATAAAACTTTGTTGAATATAGAACTAGAGAAATAGTTGGAGTAGGAGGATGGATTTATAAAAAGAGAGGCATTATTGGCCTTGGAGACAAATTGTCTACTTTTATAAGGCAATTCTCAACCTTGATTACTACTTTAAAATCCTCAAGTAGAGTGTTCCCTCTCATGGGTTGAATCATCATAGCTACATTTGAATTGAGAGCCTTTAGATAGCACAGAAAAGCATAGTTGGGTGTAGGCCTTATCACTACAAGAATTCCATCCTAAGTTTTATATAGCCTATAATTGAAATCCACCATAAATTGATGATTGAATCTCTTAATTATTGTAAGTTGTTCCACTAGTGAAAGATGATCACTTTTATCTTCAAAGTGATTGCATAGAACCTTTATAAATTCATCCTAGTTGTTAAAAAATGTAGGATCTGATCTTTTGTACCATTGAAGTGTTTTCCCTTTGAAATAAGTTTCTAACAACCTCATTTTTACATTTTCTTGAGTCACATGATACGTTGAACAAAGGTTAGAAATATAAGCAATATGTTGTATAAGAGTAACTATATTTTCTCTTATAAACTAGGGAATAGCCTTTAGATAAAAATTTTGAATATCAACCCATTGAGTAAGATTTATAAGACTACCACCATTGAATGGCACAAAATCTTGTATTTTGGGAACATCCATATAAGGTATGGGATTTATAACAATGTTTGGTTGAACAATATTAGCTTAAATAGGAGGATTTTGTGCAACAAGGGAAATAGAAGGTGTAAGAATTTGATTTGAATGAGAGGCCTTCTTTTTCTTAGTTGATTAGAATGGTAATTTAGTGAAAACTTTTTTCCATTTTATATAGGATCTTGTGATAAATTTTAGGGGCATACAAATTATGAAAATGTGAAAATGATTCACTTGGTGTGAATAAATCATCCCATTGAGCATGCCAGAACTATTATTAATCCTAATAACACCCAATAAAGATCAAATTTCTCAAGTCTAAATCATAATTATACTAACATGGGAATGATATAAGGTCATGGGATGCCTATATCTATAGCATACCTCTAGATTTCTAGAGGCTAGCTCCTCTGAATATATCACTATTCACTACTTACTAAATTATTGATTGTTGGGATGAAAAGGGAAAGGAAGAAACTTAAAATGAAATCTACTTTAACTTTGGTGATGCACATAAATATTTATCTATCCTTTAAAATCTTGGAAATACAGGCACACATATAGATCAAAACTAAATTCTACAGACCAGTCTTAAACATTAGTGTTTCAAAGGAAGGCTTGAAAGAAGACTTTCAGATTGAAGGAATGTGCATAAAGGTCTTTGAAAACACAACATAAAAATAATATTCAATTTAATTTCTATTTTTAACTCTTTAATTGACCTATAGAGGATGAAACTACATTATTAGGTGTGGAAAATACCTACAAAATATGACAAGTATCACACTTATATGTAAATACATAATCAACAATACATATGACCGCCATAAACTAATCTACAAACAAAAATTCTTTGTTAATTTTATGGTGCAATTTATAATTTTGTACGTTTTCATATACCATCTTCAAGGATCTTTTTAATGGTTCCATATCCTACATATATATAGGCCAAAAGGAAAGAGTCTAGCTAATGTAGTGAAGAGGAAACAAGGATCAATCATACTTGAGTTAATTCAAGACTAAAATCCTTTTCCAAACATTAAACAAAGTCTTCAAATATCTTTGAAATATTCAAACTCATTCCTAATCTTTAATTTGGGCATCAAAAGGAAGGTTGTGAGCCCTTGTTGAGTTGGTAAATCCTTTGATGAAAGATTATGCCCATCCTCAATTGTTAATTCAATCTTGAAGCTAAGTTTGAAGTGTTTTAATACCTTTGTTTACATGGATTCTATGGAAGATGCATGAAAAATTAGTTACATAGTCAATTGAGAATGATTTGGCACTTGATGACTAGTTAACTTCACTTTAGCTTTCACATTAATTATTTGGTACTTAATGACTAAAAGTTATTTAAAATCTCCATATGAAGAGTAGATGAATAATGTGTAAATTCTTCTTAAAATATAAGTTAAACACTTCAACACCAATCCTCTATTTTCTTCTACTATAAATACAAAGTCTTATTATGCATGGACATGATAGAGTTATGATTATGCACTTTAAGTGGCTATATGTCAAAGAAATGACCATGTCAACTATTAAGATGTTTTTCTAAGATCGCACATCTTCCCCTTTTTTAAAAACTAAGCATAGGTCTTCTTGATAGATGGTATTTGATCAATATTTAATGGAAATGATCAAACATGTAGAGATTTCTTATTTTTTATCTAAGTTACTTCCATTTTCCATTGGCTGTTGACTTTTAATTATGTCCATCGATCCTTATTTGAGCGCTATCATTTTATGCCAAGTGTTAGTTATTTATTTATTTTTCAAGATCCTACTATCATTCCTTTGACTCCTTGACCTCATATGCACCATAGATATATTTATTTATGAATAATCATGCTCATTGATCCTTCATCAGTCTAACATTGTTGTGACACTTGGTAACTTTTCATTTGGATTCAAGATTCATTGACTTGTTGGCTCATTACTCATCATTATATCTATGCATACAAATTCACATGTATTATTGATCTATTTAGCCCCACTAAAAATTTTCAATTAATGTTCATCATTAGATCTCTACTTAAGAACCTGATATCTTTCCACTTTTTAACTTATTGCTTATGCTAACATTTTAACTCAATGTTCACTATTGATCTTGATTGCATGATCAAATTCTCACCATTAGATCTTTGGGACCACATTAAACTATATATTATCCACTCCTCATTATATCTCAACCTTAGATCCTAAAATTTGGACACTAGTCACTCTCTCATTAAACCTTGGGTCATTTAAATTCTAATGGTTAGTTCTTATGAGCTAAGTTTGATGTCCCCATGCACATCTAATTCTACAAGTTCAACTTTAAATTCTTATAACTTGAGATGGAAGGTTCATCAAGGTGTCAAATTTATATGGCATGATTTAGACATGAAGGATTTAATGTTCATACATTTACTTAGCTATGGAAGACTAATCAAGTCTAACTATTAAATGCATGATCAACTTTCTTCTCTCATTATTACATGATGTGCATATGACAGCCTAGCTTCTCAAGGCATATTTTAGTCATTTTTCCTTAAAAAATGGCCCTATGAGGCATATAACATAAAGATAAGGTAATGGCCATCAAATCTTTGAATGATAGGGGTTAACATTTGGCTTGTGAGGCCAAACTGTTAAAAATACTTTTTAACCTTAATTCTATACTTTTTTTACAAATTCTTTTATATTATGTTTTAAACACTTGATAACATGATTTAGTGTGTTTAAAATTAATCATGTGATAGAAACAAAACATATACATCCATAATATCCATGATTATTATAAAGCAACATAAAATATCTCTCTCTCTTTGTATGTATGTATGTATATGTATATGTATGTATGTATGTATATATATATATATAGGGATCAAGTATTTTCATACAATATGGTACAATATAATAGAACTATAATATGGTTATGCTCCCCTTTTCCATCTAGTGGATGGGAAATACTACCCATCGATGCCTATGATTGTATCCTCTAAATAGTCTACTACAATGACTTTATCTATGAATGAATACCTTCTAGTTTTCAATCTAGATTGGCCACTTAGGGATGAACACATCCCAACTCTCTAAAGGTAGGCATATGAGTTGATCACTCCTTGGACATTATCTATCATGTTTATATCTCTCCATCACCTACTCTAAGGGGTAGTTGTGCACTATCTCCTAGTATCCATAACTATTTATTTTCCTCACTGACTAATAAAAACCAATTATAATATGTTAGGGAAGATGGTATAACAAGATAAACCATGTATATAGTTTCATAATACATCAACATATCATCCAAAATGTCATGGTATGTTTCCATTACTATTACACGCCATCAAAATTCCTCCTTAGTAGTAACTAAAAAAAACTAAATGTACATTATATCTTGCATATATATATATATATATATATATATATATATATATATATATATATATATATATATATATATATATATATATATATATATATATATATATATATATATATATATATATATATAGCATATTGAAAACATCTATTTAAAAAAATATCTCTAGCTATCCAAATACACCAACTAATCTAAAAAATTAAAAAAACAATTACCAAAAATAGTCTCCCCATCATCATATAACCCAAGAACCTCCACTAGAGTATGTCTCTAATGTTTTTAAAAACTGAGTTTTGATATATGATCACACCATGGTCCAAACTAGATCTATCACTCTATCTACCAACTCTATGCCAACTATGCCACAGGATCTCCCTATTCATCTACCTATACATATGGCTCCTACTCCTATGCCTCTACAAAACACTATCAATGAATAAATTTTCATGGTGCCTATGGTGGAAATTATAAAACCTATTTGGGAAAATAAAATCCACATCCAAATTATATGCATCTATTGAAATCATCTCTACATCTACCACTACTACCTCACCTAAAGTACCTCTTGATGATATTTATCATCATCATCATCATCATCCAATACTAGGTTTTTATTAACATGGATGAATCATAGGTATATTAATAGGAATAATTGAACTACTAATTCCCCTTCGATCCTTAGCATGTTATGATCTATACTTGGGAACTACTATTGGAGTCATTAGATGTGTCAGTCATAATTGTCTAGGTAGGTGAGGAATATGATGTGTCTCTACCCACCATCTATAGTGTCTAGTAATCCAAAAACATGATAATCCAAGATAAAATTTAAGCCAAGTAGGCCAAATAACAATAATTCCTACATAGGTATGCCATACAATCTTACCGTGATATATATTCCATAGTTTTGGTATGTGTGGTACAATACATAACACATGATCATGCTTCCATCTAAGTACCCAAGATAACTAACACTGATAACATGGGGTAACCTAACTATTCAATACATAAATAACCTCCATATATCTATCTACTAATTAAAACAAAAGGTTCCCATAATCATATGCCCATGAAAAAGAATGTTATACAAATTATACACTAGATATACCCAAATTATTGAACCTAAGTCATATAAAGTACCCTACTCTAAAATAGACTAACATAAGGTGACCACCTATAGTGTCATCTTCCCATTTGACTTATGATATATCATTTGAGCTATGAAAAATCAAATAATCACCTTACAATTTTTTCTAATGATTGATACATATACATATAATAAATGAACACACAAACCATCATAATACCTCTCTAACCTAGTTTCCCATAAGGCTATGGCTCACCTCCCTAGAACTATATTTGGGGCATTAAAAATCACAAGTGTATCAACATTAAGAATCAAAATAATATAATGGACATAATCTAAGGTAATACCTACCTTAATTGTATCCCCATGATCCTCCCATTAAAAAATGTTAGTTAGTGACTCCCATAGTCTTAAGAACTTGATGAGTAAATCAACACTCAAAGGGATCATATGCAACTTTATAATCCCACAATAACCCAATTATGCTAGGTAAATGTGATCATGGGTTAAAATTACGTAAAATAAATTGGGAATCCATACCACATCCACCGAACACCAGAGCCTCCATAATGTCTACAAAAATTCAAACAAAAATCATGTATTATTCCTCGATCTCAGATAATAAAATAATACACTAAAAATAAATAATTACTACATTTTCACTAAAATTAACTACTTCATCAACCTATTTTAATATTTTCTCAACATTCCAAATACATTGGTCACATATTAAAAAATGTCAAGAAAAAACTAAAAAATATACTAGATCAGTTAGGTAGTTCACTATATCATCCACTATTAAGTCTTAAAGCTACATCATCCACTTTAAACAAATTTAGCCACCTCATTTAACATTATACACCACTCATTATGTATTTAAGAAAATTGTGATACTTCACCAACCATTTTAGATAAATTCATCCACTTATTATAACTATGTTGACCACATTTTTATAATACTACATTGACCAAGGTATATGCAGTTAGCTTCTATATCTTATTGAACTACATCAGCGCATACATACATAGTTAGCCACATATCATCAAAGTAAATTAACCCATGCTACATAGTTAGCCACCCAATTTCACCTTTGCTCTTTTAACTATGTCAAATAGCCCAACCTGATATAATTTTTATAGTGATTATGATTTAACATTTTGAGGTTTTACACAAGTAATTCCTATGTTTGGTTAAGGGGCTCATATGTCTAAATTAGTTAAATAAATATACAATAATTAAGTACTAATTTGTTAATAATTTTGAACTTATTTGAATTTATAATAATATCTATAAATGGGGATAAATAAAGACTTATTTAAAAACTAACTATTGTAGATGATTTGGGTTTTAAAAGTTGAGATCTGGGTAGTAGTCTATGTCATTAATAGGATTTTGATGTTCATGTGTTTAATAGACAATAGCACCCAGTTTGGATAGTAGTTTCATCTATGTGTAGTGTTCTCAATATGGCACTGATGTCCCCTTTATAATAATATTCCTATATTTTTGAATCACTTATGCCAATATTAGTACATATTGTTGCAATATGACTAAAGTCTATAGCTCTATGTTGTACCTAGAAAACTTGATTTGATGTGAAAACCCTAATCTCCTTGTAAGTATGGAATCAAAAATATTTTTGTGTTTGTTATTAGGATGGAATGGACATCCTCAACAACCCAATGTGTAGAGAGTTTCCTACATACTAAAACTCCAAAGAGAGATAAATTTTGATGTAGCTCTCCCACCTAGTGTTTGATGTATGTGAAAGTGAATGCTATAATGAGAGTGGCCTTGGATGAATTGAATTTGATTAAGATTTAAAATATTTAAAAATTGGTTTAAAAATATTTTATATTGTAGTATGCATAAATTAGGGTAGAATATGAATTAAATACCTTGGTTTTTCACAACTTTGTCTTTGGTTTGAATAGCTTTTGCATCTATTTTCCATCCAGTGATTAAATGTGGATTAGACTTATATTTATAGTGGTTTTTTCCTTGTGTCAATAAGAAAATGAGTTTATTCCAAAATTAAGATGGGCACACATTTTAAAAACTATCCATTGGGAATATCTAGGGTTAAGGACAATATCACCTAGTTAGGGACACTAGCATCATGTGGTTGTAGTGTCCCAAATGTGGTGTTAATGTCCTCTTTGAAAATTTATAAGAAATTTTTATTGGGGTTTGAGATGATAGTTATGGGACTATGTCTTGACTGGATGTAGATGATATTGGTATAATTAGCGACTTGAAAAGTACATATAATGATTAAGGGTATTTCTATGGCTAACCTAGGGATAGGTTAACTCAAGCAACATTCTTAGCATCCAATTACCACTTTTAGGTGTTTACATTTGCCCACTTTATGCTAGTAATGTAGCAAAGTGAAATTATTAGTATAAAGGAAAAATAAACTTACCCCAACTTACCTTGGAAGTGAAACCTATGTAGATAAGTTTTAATATGTTAACCTTGGTCTGTATATATGGAACAAAATCAAAAGTAATGTCCTACAATGAAATATGCAAAAAATAGTCCTTACTTAAGAGATGATCAAAAGTAAAATACTATCCTAAAAATAAATAATTGAGATAAATCTAAGTAAATAAAGAGAAAAGGAATGAATATGCCTCATTGGGTACACGAACTAATGCATGAACTTGGTGAAAACCTACATGTGTGAGCTTGCATATTAACCATATCATTGAATAAATTGAACTAAGATGATGGCTTGATCAATCCTCATATGAGTGGCTCAATAGCTCAATATAGTTTTGAATTCATCATTGACCACCCCTAATCAGTGGATCCTAATCTTTGCGAATATCTTGGATAATATTTTATGTCTAACCCTTTCATGTAGGTGGCTGAGGAACTCAAGTAGGCCATGACTCCATCATTTCCCATAGTGTGAAGTAGATCCATCTATAATTGTACTACATAATGTTCTAAAATTATGTAATTAAGTAAATCTAATTATTTATTCTTCTCCATAGATACTTGGGTGTATTATGTGGCTTTGGGATACTCAAGAATACAAAACTCTATAGATGGTGTAAGCCATGAATCTGATGATAACCTAGAATGTGATATAAAGTATATACGATGTATAGTATGAAATGGAGTTTTCCATTCCATATGATCAACCTATTTTTATCTTAGTACATGGAAACCAATGTGTCGTGTACATGTTTCCAATCTGATATCTAAGTATACTAAATCTGAATCAAGAATGTAATAGCTAAACCTATGTAACTGATATAAATGTATGAGTGATCATGCTACATGATGCCCCCAAATATAAAAAATTGGTATGAATATAAACTAAAATGAATAAATCTAAGGTAATTATAAATATAATTTCCAAACCTATGATTATATCCTTACAAATATGTATTATACCTAGTGTACTAGTTTGAATGATCTAGACTATCTTGAAGCTAGGTCTACTAGATAGTAACACCCTATAGTTGACAACAACTCTATATGGCACTAGTGTCCTAATTTTAGTTTTAATGATTGCATGGTCTAATTTATAAGTGATCTAGGCTAAATTCTAAATCTTTTTCATGTTATATGTCAATCCTAAGTCTGATGTCTAAACTTGAGCATGTGTGATGACATGTATCTATGAAAAGTAATATAGGATCTTGATCTCTATGATGAACCCCTATGAATGCCCCATATTTTGAGGATAGTTGTGAAGCCTATGTAATAACTACCCTCTAAATAAGTATCTACATAAAATGTGTTTGCTAGAGCATTTACAAGATATTATAATATAATGTACAAACATAACATCAAAATGTAAATGTATTTGAGCATAAGTAGGAAATGTAAGATGTATGTTATAATATAACTTTTAAACAAGAGTGTCAAGATATGTCTAATAAATTAATATAGAAACAAAAATTATGTAATTACCTAGGGGATGGGGCATGATATCCATCAAATATCCCATGTAGGATAGGGTAGATGCATGAGCTCCATCATGGCATCAAAAACTTGTGTATGTGTGTAAAAATTAAATAAAATTGTCATGGTGTAGAAGAATATAAGGAAACAAATGTACAAACACATGAGGCATGCAAAAGGTATGCCAAGGGACCAAAATACAAGGGACATGGGAACATATCACTAAATCTGAGAATGAAGACATATAAGGACACATTCAAATTTCCACATATGTAAATAATATGTAATTTAGTGTAGATCCATAAAGAAGGAAATTTATAAATGTCTGCATATAGAAGTAAGAAAGAACACATAAGGTACATGGGTACATGTCCAAAGTATAACAATAGATAAGTGGTGTAGAATACAAAGAAACATGGCATATTCACTAGAATATTGAAGAAGAGTAGGAGAGATAATCAAGTATAATATAGGAATTAAAAATGAAATCATGTATAATTATGTAATACAAATCTATGTAGATGCTAGGATGTATGTATACTTGGTTTAACTAGTGATAGTGGGAAAAAAATTGAGAAATAAGGAGAAATGATCAATATCAAGATAAATCAATGCATAAACATAATGTATAGTATGTAAAGGTAAAACTTGGTTATAAGAACTTTGTATGAGATACCCAAAAGTGGGAAAGTGTATCAAATGTATAAACTTGGATTTGTGTAAATGCCCCAAATGGGTAGATGATAACTATTTTGGATCAGTGTAGTGGATTGAAGTCTTTTTTGGAATATTGAATCACTCGATAAGAACAAGTAAAGTATATGTATATCATAAAACTGTTTACTAGGATAAATAGAAATATACAATATATGGAAAGTGGTAGAAATGTAAGCATAGTAATTCATACAATCTATAAAACTATTATGTTTTTGAAAATTTTAAATATTTTTTGTATTTTGACATTTTATATTATTTTTATGCTTTTTGAGTATAAGATATGTATAAAAAATGAAAATAAACTATGCACAAGGAATGAGAGACATAAAGTAGTATGTAAAAGGGTAGGAACCATAGTAATTTATGAGTCTCATGGTATACTCACCATCACTATAATATGTGTCAAATATGGGAACTATAATCATGTGTGTGTTGTCAAAGTGTAATAATCTTGATCTAATGTGTTATATAATCTAAGTCTAAAATTGCCTAAGAAGTGATGCTATGATGTTGTATCACTCATTTTGATGCCTTGTGAACTATATGGGTCTTAGGGACCAATCTAGTATATGTAGAAGTTATAGGTGATGTATGTGACCTATGCCGAGAACCACTAGAACCAAATATAATTGATCTTGACATAAAATATGTAGATTAATGTCCTCCAAAATCTATGACATATATATGATGAAATGGCATCTCTAGTAATAGTCTCTAAGGGAAAGTATGCTTACATCTGGGCATTGTAGAAGTAGACCTAGCCTACTCTAAGGACTTTATTAAACACTATGATGTATACATAGGATTCATAATCTCTAATATAAAGGATAAATATGCAATATCTAGTAATTAAATTGGAAATGTAATTATTATTGGTGTTGGAAGTATGACTGGAATATTTTTTGTAGCTACCTATGGGATGGGAAGAGGATACTCATATGGGGTACCCTCAATATTAACCACCTAGTTAAAATGTAATTACTTTAGGCATTAGTGCACTATAGATGGAATACCTTAGATCTATTATAACCATGGTCTACCTAATAATTTATCAAATTCACCTACACTAGGTACAATTAGGAACTAAGTGGTTATGTGTGCTAGTCCAACCTGTAATATAAGCACAATCTCCCCAATAGAGATTTGAAAATGGCCACTAAAACCAATAATGACTATATTTGTAAGGAATATACCACACTATGTATCCCAAGTGTTGTAAGAGTGTCATGGTGTGCATGTTTATCCTTGACCCATTATCAACCATAACACTATGAATAGGATGGTGGTTTATGTATGCTCATATGAAGAGCTCATGTAAATATGGGTCATCATCCAAAATCTATAGCTATAAAAATGTGATTATTAGAGGTATAATCCATTTAAGGGGGGTGAATTAGTGATGGAAAACAATCCAATTTAATTTCCAAACCCTTGAAGATACTTAAATATTCAACATAAGCATTTATGAAGTTTTAAAATCATTTATAGTAGTGAACAATAAACATAATTCAAGATCACATACACAAAATAATATCTACATGGGAAACCCCCTTGGGGAATAAAACCCACTCTCAAGACTACAAAAACATGGAACACTATCCTATAATATGATCCCAAACAAGAGACTGATCAAGTCCTTCTGATCAAAGGTATTTAGTGAAAACCTATTTCATAAGGAGCAATTACCCCTAAAGAAGATAAAATCCTTTATACCCTCCTTAATAATAACACTTCCAACCTATAATTTATGTCTTTATCACCTGACGATGGACCTCTTGATTATTTGGCAACTACATAAACTCTCTATCTGAAACATGTCTATCACATAGGCATCTCATAAACTCTTTCCTTTTTCAATCAAACTATCCTCATCTACACACTCAGACCTCTTTACATATCCACAAACTACAAGAGAAATATCCTAACATTAGTAAGATAACCTATGGGTCATACACAAACTCAAAACACAATTCTCCACATTAACTTAACCAACATGTAAATTACTTATCCTTCGCTCCACAATCTACACACATAAACTTCTCACAAAACTCTCCCCCTCTCTTACACTTCTATAACCCAACAAATTTGGTTTTACTATATATAGAGACATTAAGAATTATCAAGGACATTAATAATCCTATTTGACTATAATATATGAATTCACCCTTAATTCATCTCACATGGGTCACACTTAAGCATAATCCCCTTTAAAAATAGTCCTAAGTCAATTTTAGGTCCAATGGAGACCTACTCAGACCTTTAACACTTATCTAAGCATAATAAGAACATAAGACCACTTAGAAACACATAGGTTCACTCTTTGTGTCCTCTAAGACATCCTCAAAATATCACTGTCATCTTAGCTTACCTCTACATATGCTCAAAAAACTTAAATAGATACCTTATATATAGGAACACCATTACAAAACATATAGTCAACTTATTATGTAGTTTTAATACTCAAGATAGATTTATCACACCTCCAAAATACTCATAGAGCATCCTCGTGGAGTCTATAACACTCCATAATATCTAATTCACCATGAAACATCAAAATAACATCTACATAAGCTTTTATATTCTTCTCAAGTCACTTGCATAACATATACAAAAACACAATCATATTTGGAGTTCAATATCTTTGTCTTTACACACTTCCAAATATTTAAATCTATATAGCCAGATGTAACTTGCTGTCCTATACCACATTGATTTTTATTTCAATATCAAATTCATCTTATATCAAAAGATATGGTCCACAATCTAGACATTGCTCTTTCGTTTACAAATTCAAATATTCAAAATCAAATGGTCACAGTTAAACTTCAAACACAATCCTCATATCTTGTGTCCTATTAGCTCAAATCAAATACAATCCATCAATTTTTTTATCATTAAAACATAGGCACCAATGCTCAAATGTTAAACCTATATCACTTTGACCTCATCTCATGAAATATCAAAATGTTGACTCAACATGATTCATCAATCTTTATAGATCAACTAGGTCTTTAATGATCAACGCTCACCATTTGATCGATTTGTATGAATGTATGCTCATCATTGGACCCTTATCTTATACCTTTACTCAATCATTAAACATCATGCACCTATCATTATCTTGTTACTTCTTGACTTTTTGGAGAAATTCCCACCATTGATCTTGCTTTAGATTTAACTCTTGTAGGAATGACTACGTATGATGACCCTTTAAATATTCCTGAGTAGCCATTTTTTGATCTTAATAACTTGTAATGTAATTTAATGCATGAGCTCAAATTTACACCAAATGATCTCCTCGCATACGAGAATCCAACCATGTGATGCACTACTCCTAGAACACTCATGTGTTATGGATACAATGCCATTAAAAATAATTCTCAAAAACTTTTGTTATAGAGCCAACTATGTCAAAACCTACTTGAGAGGCCAACTTTGAGCAAGCATAACTTTTATCATGCTTCAATGCATGATCTCAAATTTAATTCAAATAATATATGGTCAAAAATAAATAAACCCATATGATTAGTTTCTCCTATCGCCTTCACATATGCAAGATATAACACCATCAAAATGATCACTCAACTCTTCTTGCCTCATTGCAAAATTATTGAAGTATGGAGAAACATAGTGAAACTATCTAGGAGCTCAACTTTACATAAGCATATCTTTTTATGTGATTCATTACATGATATAAAATCTAGCAAAAATAAACTAGGTCCAAAACTAAACAATCTCATATGATCAACTTCTCCTAAAATTTCTAAACATGTGATATATTCCATCATCAAACTACATACTCAGCTCTTTCTAGACATATTGTAAATTTGGCTAAGTATGGGAAAATAATGAATTTTCACTGAGATTCTAACTTTGTACCCTCATATATTTAACCATACTTTGATGCATGACATGAGATTTAACACATAATAACTATGAACTAATGTGATCACAACCATATGACCAGCTCCCATGGACTCATTCTCATGTGGTAATAATGATGTCATCAAAATGCCTAATCACATTTTTTCCATTGGACCTAAACTGTCTAAATGAAAACTATAGACAACTAGATGAATTCTAATCATGTACATAATATATCAAAGAATAGATAACATCTTAGGGACATAATTCACATTCTTTAATCACCATACTCATCCTTAAACATCTCTAATAATTCCAAAATTGAAGATCAACCAAGCCTCCTTTAAGCATATTAGGACAAGCACATTGCACACTTTGTCATTATTACTTAGTCTATCAAATCACTTCATACACTAACAAGGAAACCTCCATGACATCAATATGACATCACTAAAAAATCTACATCAATATCCCCCTTTGTCATTGATGTCAACAAACATCATATATAGAAATATACAACTCACCTTTTTTCTCCTTAAGCACTCCCAAAATAGGAAATTTCTTCCCCTCTAACACAATGATAAAGTGGGTTCTAACTAATCCTAAGGACCTAAAAAGACTAATAAAAAATAAAGGACCATCTTATAAAGATGATATAAACTCCCCCTTACCTATAGCCTACCTTTTCTTGCCTTGACAACTTCCTCTTGCTCCATGATAACACTCTCTTCAACCAAACATAACAACTAATGAAGATATAACACACAAAAACACTAAAATATAATAGAAATCACTAAGAAACATTAGAGAGGGATGCCCCTTATTATTTATAATCCATTTCACCATTTTATCATCTTCATATCTCCACACACCATGAAGAACCACCAAACATGCTTACTGGCCTTCTCTCTCAAGACACTTCCATGGCCATCAACATAGCAGCTTCCAATCAACAACTTTTGAAACATATTGTACACTAGAAGATAACCATTTCATACTTCTAGACTAAGATTTGATCTTTCATACCATTTGGAACCTTGACTTCTTATAACCCATTTTAGGACCTATAAGTTCTTAAGCATAAAACTAAGAAACTTGAGATAAAACAAAAATATCTAAATAGACTTTAACATACCTTCAGATCACAAACCCACTTAGAGCATGCTATAAAAAGGTCAACAAACATTTATATGTAGAAATATTACCTTGATAAATCAAAAATCCACCTTTTCCATTGGGAACTTTCAATCCAACCCTACAAACTATTCCAATGAAAAACACCATAACAACACTTGCTTTTCCACTTGAAAGGAGTCTCTTAAGAAGCATAGATAGAGGCACCCTCTATACCGAAATGATTTAAAACAAATACAACTCCTCATATTCATCTTCCTCCTTGTTTAAATGATATGTATAGTTCTTCTTCTTCTTCAACTTTAGAGAAATAACTTCCTCAACTACTACAACATTCTCATTTTCTTCTATGATTAGATTATCAATACATGGAGACAACATAGATTCATGAAATACCTCTTCATCTAAATAATCTTACTTATATCTTATAACCTCATCACTAGGTTTAGACACTTGATGTTATTTGTATGAAATTGCTTAGTAATATTAGGATGTTCATTGGATCCATACATACTTCAAAATTAGCTTCAACCAACACATTAGTCTTCTCCTTGAGCTTAGTCTATTCATTATCTAAATGAGGAGAAAATGATACCTATTGAGACTTTTCAAATTCAAAAGAATTCTCTACCATATAAAATAGATTACTTGGAGCTTCAGTCTCATCATGACTCATACTTACCACCTTTGGTTTCCATGTATTAGCTTTTCTTCTTTCTTGCACTCTAGAATCTTGATAAAACTTATTCTATCTTGTAGGCCTTTTCTTGAATAATATAACAATATGACCTATCTAATCACAATTAAATCACACCATAATTTTTACAAAAATATCTTTCTACCTTTCCATATTTGGATAATATCTTGTAATGTGCCCTAGTTTGTAACAACTTTATCACTCAATATATCTTGAAGGAAACTTAGCTTGTCTTACCTTAAATGGATAACATTTTGTCAAGTATCCCACATCATGATATTTGAGGCACTCAACCTTGATTACACCTTTTTATAGCTGACCCCCATCATAGTTCCAAGCAAATTCATTCTTATCAGTTCTTGTACATTTTCTAGCTTTACACCCAAATTGATTACAAGTATAACAATAACCATTGAAATTTACATACCTTATGGTATTTGGTTGTTTGATCTATTTTGTATTTATTCTACTAGCTCCTTAATTTCTTATTTGATGATTTTTCTTCAAATGTTTATTAGCATTGTTTACATTAGTCTTCATCTTATTTAGAGTTGTAGTCTCTAGTTCTTCTTTATATCCAAGACCAGTCTTATCACTTTCATGATTTTGATCATTCATAATGTTATCTATATCACTTGAGCTATTTTCAAATCTCACAAATTACATTACCTTACTAAATACCTTATCTAACTTAGATTTCAATTACATACCTTGCACATTTATCTTCTTTATCTTTTAGGATTTTAGATAGAATTTCCAACTAAAAACTTATAATTTTTATCATATCTTCATGCTCCTTATTGTCTTCATCCATTCTTGCCTCAAACACATTAAATTGCTCCTCAAATTTATTGAGTTTACATTTCATAATCTTATTTCTATTCTTATCAATCTTTAGTTCTTCATGATCATTTGTCAATGCAATCTCATAGTTCACCTCATCTTCATCATCATCTAAATCACTCCAAGTAGACCCCTTTTACTATGAGAAAATTCCTTCCTCAATCATGAATAGAGATTCATCTTAAATAGAACCATCATCTTCATGATCATATTCTAAGTCATTGTCCTCACTCTCGTCTGATGAGCTAAAATACTCTTTGGTGTAGGTACTCTTCTTGTCCTTTAAGTACTTCCTCTTGTTATCAAACCATTTGAATCCCTTTTTGATTTTATTAGACCTAAAAGATCTCTTACCATCATCATGACCTTGATCATGCTCTTCATCATCATCTTTCTTATACTTATGAGGTAACTTATTAGAAAAATGTCTTATCTCGCCATAACTAAAGTCTTTGAGGGGTATATTACCTTTATACTTGCCTAAACCTATTCTTAATTTCCTTAAAATCAAAGCAATTAGATCATCTTCATTTATATCAAGAATGTCATCCTCCTTGAGTTTCTTACCTAATAACTTCTTCTTTGTCTACATTTTAGTCTTGAAAGATGCTTCCTTTTTTGGAGGTATATCATCATTCTTCCTCATCTAGTAGGTAGTAAGGGTGCCATGCAATTGATCCATCTTCAACTACATAAGATCATGAATCTCTTCAATAGAAAATTCTTTTAGATCAAACTTGGGGGATAAAGACCTTAATACATTTTGAACAATAGTAGTCACTTTTAGATTCTCTCCAATACCTCTGATAATGTTGACAATCTCATAAATTCTCTATGGAAAGGATGCCATAATATCTTCTTCATTCATCTTGAGAATTTCAAATTGCCTTATATGAGTTTTCAACTTAGTAAATTTAGCCTTTGAATCTCCTTCAAAGATAGTCTTTATTTTATCCCATATTTCCTTAGCAAATGTGTAGTGTATTACTTTGGTGAACTTAGTCTCTATAAGACCATAAGTGATGGCATTCATTCCTTATAATTATTCTCAAACAAATTCTTTTCTAGAATACTATATGGAGGAATAGTAAGACAAACATAACCATCCAAAATAGATTGCCACACATCAATCCTTAGGGACATAATGTATGTCTTCATCCTATCACTCAAAATACATAATTGGATCCATTGAACATAAATGCTTGATTAGTATAGAAACCACCTTATACATTTGAACTAGTCATTTTACCTTGGATCACCTTCAAGATTTTAATATTTTACCAAAGGAACTCGCTCTGATACCAATTTTTAGATGTAAAATCCATTGAAGGGGGGGGTGAATCGATGATGGTAAACAATCTAATTTAATTTTCAAACCATTAAAAGTACTTATGCATTTAACACAAGCATTTATGAAGCATATAGATCATTCATAGTAGTGAATGATTAATATAATGCAATATCACATACACAACACAAGATCTACATAGGAAACCCTCTTGTGGAATAAAACCCATTCTCAAGTCTATAAACACATGGACTAATATCCTATAAGATTATCACAAATAAGAGACTGATCAAGTCCTTCGAATCAAGAAAATTTTGTTAATTCCTTTTGACCTAAAACCTTGATCAAGTCCTTCTAATCAAAGATATTTCGTGAAAACTTGTTTCACAAGGAGTAACTTCCCCCAAGAAAGATCAAATACTTTAGACCCTTCTTGAAAATAACATTTTCACCTCAAAATTGATGTCTTAAATTCTTGATGATGAAAATCTTGATTACAACTACACAAAATTTCTATCTCAAATAAACCTCCCACATAGGCATGTCACAAACTCTTTGCTTTTTCACTCAAAATATTCTCATCTACACACTTGGACCTCTTTGCATATCCATAAACTATAAGGTAACCATCCTAACATTAGGAACATGGCCTATAGGTCATACACATATTCAATACACTATTCTCCATATTAACTCAACCAATAGGCACACTACCTATTCTTTGCTCCATAAACCATACACATAAGCCTCTCACAAATCTCTCCCCCTCTCTCACTTACACTTATAGAAACCAATACATTTAGTTTTAATATATATATATACATACATACATACATACATACATATATATATATATATATATATATAAATCATGAATTATCAAGTCCATTAATAATCCTTTTCATCCATAATACATGCCTTCAACCTTAAGGCATATCACATGGGTCACATTTAATCACAATCCCCTCTCAAAATAGGCTTAAGTCACTTTTAGGTCCTATACAGATCCATTTAACACTTCTATAAGGATAATAAGAACACAAGACCAATTAAAAACACATAGGTTCACTTCTTATGTCCCCTAAGACATCTTTAAAAGATCAAATTCATCTTATCTTACCTTTGTGTATGCTCAAACAACTCAAATAGAGACCTTATACACATGAACACCATTACTAAACATATAGTCAACTTATTAAGCATTATTCATACTCAATATATATTGATCACACTTATAAGATCTTCATAGATAATATTCATGGAGTATACAACACTTTTCAATATCCAATATTCCATGAAACATTGAAATAACATCTATACAAGCTCTAATATCCTTCTCAGGTCACTTGTAGAACATTTACAAAAACATAGTAAACTATAGATCTCTATATATTTGTCTTTGCAAACTTTTATATCTTCAAATACATATATCTAGATTCATCTTGGAGTTCTCTACCACTTTGATTATTACTTTAATATCAAATTCATATTCTATAGAAAGATATGGTCTAAAAACATGACACTAATCTTTCCTTCACAAATTTGAATATTTAAATTCAAACAGTCACAGTTCAAGTTTGAACACAATCCTCAAATATCATGTCCTCTTAGCTTAGATCAAATACACTCCATCAATTACTTTTCATATTTAACACATAGGAACCAATGCTCAAATGTTAAACCTCAATCACTTTGACCTCATCTCACGCAATCTCTAAATTTTGACTCAATGCACTCGATCAATCTCTATAGATCAACCAAGTTTTTAATGATCAACACTCACTATTCGATCAATCTATATGAATAACCACTCACCATTAGATCCTTATCATATACCCTTACTCAGTCATTAAACATAATGAAAATATCCTCATCTTGTTACTTCTTGACTTATTGGAGAAATGTGCACCTTTAATCTTGCTCGAGATTTAACTATTATAAGAATGACTAAGTATTGGGACTCTTTCAATATGCTTGAGTATCCATTTTTGGATCTTAAAAACTTATTCTATGCTTCAATGCATGAACTAAAATTTAGACATAATGATCTCCTCACATAGGACAATCTAACCATGTGACACACTACTTTTGAAACTCCTACATGGGAGATATAATGCCATTGAAAATACTTCTCAAAAACTTTTATTACAAATCCAACTCTGTCAAAACTTACCTGAGAGGCCAAATTTGAGCAATAATATTTTTTTAGTGCTTCAGTGCATGATCTAAAATTTAATGCAAATCATCTATACTAAAAACTAATCAAACCCATATGATAATTTATCTTGACACCTTCACATGTGTAAGATATAACACCATCAAAATGCTCACTCAGATCTTCTTACCTAATTGCAAAATTGGCTATGGAAAAACACAGTCAAACTACCTAGGAGCCCAACTTTTCATAAGCATATATTTTGATTCACTTCATCAAATGATCTAAAAATTAGTGTAAATAGACTAAGTCTAAAACTAAACAAACCCATATGATCATCTTTTCTTGTAACATCCACATGTGCTAGATATTCCATCATCAAACTACTTACTCAGGTCTTTCTAACCATATTGCAAATTTGCTTAAGTATGGGAAAATAATGAATTCTAACTAAGAAGCCAACTTTTCACCCTCATATATTTAACCATGCTTCAATGCATGACTTTATATTTTAAAATTAATAACTGGGGAATAATATGATCATAACCATATAACTAAATCCCCTTGAATCATTTCCATGTGGTAATGGTGATGTCATAAAACTACCTACTCAAATTTTCTACCACTAGACCCAGACTATCTAGATGAAAACTATAGACAACCAAATTAATTCTACTCATACACACAAGCTCTCAAATAATAGATAAAATCTTAGGGACCTATTCTAAATTTTCCAGTCACCATACTCATCCCTAAACATCTCTAATCATGCCAATATTTAAAATCAACCAAGCCTCCATAAATCATACTAGGACAAGCACATCATAAACTTTGTCATTATTACATAGGTTGCCAAATCATTTCATGCACTCACAAGG
Organism: Torreya grandis; assembly: GCA_037957365.1. Classification (NCBI taxonomy): domain Eukaryota; kingdom Viridiplantae; phylum Streptophyta; class Pinopsida; order Cupressales; family Taxaceae; genus Torreya; species Torreya grandis. Next base: position 388,271 of record JARHVA010006165.1, read on the forward strand.
ACACCTCCAAGACATCACCATGACATTAATGACAACTCTTCAATAGTCATGAGTGGTCTAGGTAGAACTATAATGTGATTTATGCCAATAATGTTATGCAAGGGATTTGTCTCCTATGTAATTATGTGGTAAGAAGCTGGTGGTGAATGAGATTGGTATATATAATGATCACCTGATGTGCCCCATGCCCTATTATCTATATGATTTTGGAAAGGATCTAAAATATGTTGAGTGTCTTTGCTTATGTTGTTATTTTTGTGTCTCTATAGGTATTCCCACATCAATAATATTAGCCTCAATGAGATCTTATAAATTGTGCTTCAGGCTAATGCATCTATTTATCATGTGACATGGTACCCTGTGATACTTATAGAATGCATTTGAATCATAACTATTTGGAAGAGGCCATGTCATATCAACCTCTTTAATGGGAGGGAAAGATATTAAATTTAATTTCAATATTTTTTGTACAAGTCATGCTGATAACATTGGTATATTAGTGAAGACTCTATATTGAGGAACTAATAAAACCAAACTAGGAGAAGGCTCTGAAGATACATAAACTATTGAATTTTGATCACTTTTGTTTTATGTGGACCTAACCTTGTATGAGGTTTATTTTTACTATTAATAGTTGAATCTATTCCATTTATGTACTTGAGTTTTCCCATTTATAACAGCTTAAGCTCTCTTTCCTTGACTATGTGTCACATATTAGTAAATTTTGGAAACTTACTGAATAGTATTGATTTTGTGATGTGTTGGTAATAGCCCCTACTTAAATATATTCTAAATATCTTTGTCTACCATGGGGATAGCCAATTTTGATAGTATTATCTTATATCATCATACATAATTAGTTAGGATCATTTGACTTTTTTTTTTAGCTATGCCACTTGTGCATATGATATCTTATTAGTGATGTTGATATAGAAGTGTGATATTAACATTTCTAATAAAGTATTAAATGTTGTGATAGATTGGTTAGGTAAATAATAGAACCACTATAGGGCATAATCCTATAGACTGCATGGAAATAACTTAGTAATAAACTAATAATTAGACACATAATCCAAGCATGTTGCATGAAATGGTATGATGTGATGTTGTAGGTCACTCTTGCAATCATAGAATGTAATCTTGGGTGACATGAAAACATATGTCAAAGTATTTTCTGCTATGTGATGTGCCAAGGTGTATGCAAGAGAATGTTAGAATCCAAAGCATGTGATGTCTTAGTTTCACCTTACTCAAGATGTAACACTTTAGATTGTAGAGTAAGAAAATTTTGCATAAGGGATTTTACATATTAAATATAAGAAATATCCATAAGGGATTTAGGTTTTAATGATGGTCATTTAACAATCTTCAATTCTCCTATATGATTTGGTTGAGTGGACCCCTCTGAAGGTGTAACAATATCATTAACTATATGGTTTAAAGATTGACCAATGATTGTCTTATTCTTGGTTTATAATATGCCATATAGAATCTATGCATGATCATGGGGTTTTTCCCAAATTCTATCTCAAAAGCCTTGTAATGCCTTATCCATGTTCATGATTATATCATTATCATTAAGTGGAGGTAGTGTGTCTTGATCCTCAATATGGACCTAATATTATTCTTTGTTATATTATTCTTCCTTAGATTCATTATCATTAAATTCCACATAATCAAGGTGTGAAGGATTCATTTCTAGAGTTTTAATAGTTTATTAGTCTATGTTATAGGTTTAGATAGATGGAATCTAAATATGCTCTATAGGATTACCACCTAGTATAGCACTTCTTCTTAGGGGAAGAGAGGTACCATTTATAGATGACATATATAAAATAAATTGAAATAGAGATACTATAATACAATATATGAATTTTTAATTAGGAATAATATCTAATGAAAATAGGAGAAAAAAGGATACAAACCCTAAGACCATCTGGGGTTAGGGGTTTTGAAGATAGGCTTTTTTAAAACAATTTAAATTAGATGTAAAATAAATTGAAACCCTAATGTAAAATTGATTTTAATTAGCTAGGTTACCTAAAAAAATAAAAAAAAATATAATTATTAAACCCCAAATTTATTACACAAAAATAAGAAATAATTAAAGTTATGGTTTGATGCAATATTCAAATAAATATTGGTTCACTAAATGATTTAATCATTAGGGTTTTACTATGAAAATCTGATATTTATTTAAGGGACTGAGATGCTTAAATTAGTTAAATAAATATACAATAATTAAGTATTGATTTGTTATGACTTTTTACCTTGTTTTAATTTATAATGATATAAAAAATAGGGAGAAATAGAGACATTTCTAAAATTAATTGTCATGGATGATTTGGGTTCCAAAAGTTGAAATATGGGTAGTAATTTGTGTCATCAACAAGATTTTGATGTTAGTCTATTCACTAGATAGTAGTGCTTAGTTTGGACAATAGCACCATTTGTGTGTATTATCCTTAATGTGGTGATAATGTCCCATTTTTGGGACTATTCCTATTTTTTGCGATTACTTGTGCCTATGTCTATAGGTCATATTCCTATGTGACCAAAACCTATATCTTTGTGTTATATCTATAAAAACATAATTTTATGTGTGAAACCTAATCTCCTTGAAAATATGTCATAAGAAATAATTTTGTGTGTTATTAGGATGGATTAGACATCCTAAACACCCCAATATATATAAATTTTCATGCATACCAATACTTTGAAGAGGTATCAAGCTTGATGTATGTGCAAGTGAATGATAAAATGACAATGACCTTAGATGTGTTGAATGTGCTTGAGATTTGAAATGATTGAAAATTGGGCTTAGGGATATTTTAGATGGTAGTATTTATAAAGTAGGGACGAATAGGGATCAAATACCTTGATTTCTCACAACTTTGTCTTTGTTTTGTATAGCTTTTACATCTATTTTTCATCTATTGAATAGAGGTGGATTAGAATTTTATTTGTAGGGTTCTTTTTCTTGTGTAGATAAGAAAATGAGCTTAAGATGACTTTAAGAGGTGCACCCATTTTAAAAACTATATGTTAGAAAGATATATAGCTAAGGACAAGAGTGCCCAACTAGGGACACTAGTGCCATGTGACTATAGTGTCCAAAATATGATGATAATTTCCTCTTTGTAGACTATTGAGAAATTTTGATTGGGATCTGAGATGATAATTTTAGGACTATGTGTTGACTAGATGTAGGTGATTATGGTCTATTAAATGACTAGAAAAGTAACTTTAATGCTCAATTATAGATCTATGGATATCTTAGGGATAGGTTAACTTAAGCAACACTCTTAGTATCCAATTACCACTTTTAGGTGATTACATATTGTTCACCTATTTGTCATTAATGCCTTAGGAATTAGTGATTATTTTTTCCCCTACCCATTGACCATCCTAATTCCTTCTCCACCCTATAAATTCATGGCGTAAATTCTATTACATGGATTTTCCCCAATACCTAGTTTTTAAAATTTACCTTGTTTTTTAATTAAAATTGATAAAAACTTAAAATTTAATACATTACTTATCTAGGACATGATATTTACCACCACTATGCATCCCCTATCTTGTGATCCTTGCCTCCATGCAATAATCTCTCTCATATCTATTTTGGGTCACACATAGCTCTAGTTTTCTAAAAATAGTAAATTTACAAATGAATAGTTTAAAGTCTTATTTATATTTTAAATTTACAAATTATTTAACTACCAATTATTTTATGACAAATTCCATATTTTTCTCATAACTATGTTTCTACAATCTCTTTTAAAAAACTAAAAGATATTTTGAACTCTTGGAAAATGTGGAGATTTTTTATACATATAACACATATATCTATAAAATTTTGAAAATTTATCATATTTTTCATGTCTATCTGATGTTATGTACATTGGACACCTCTGAATTATTTTCTTGCGACTTTTACTCTACAACAATAAGGTATGTGAAGGTATATATATTTTAATTATTTCCTTTTATTTACCTTTACACTTAATACTAAAAATTATTTACCTTGGTGTTTTATGTTACTATGTTCTTTTTCAAAGTACCATCCCATGTTAAAACAATTAACACATGTAATAAGCTTCAAGTGAGGCATACGTATACACACAATATTTTTATACCTTATCAATTGGTGATGATTTCTCTCTTCTAAGAACCCAAATGATATCAATATCTTTGAGTGCATACCTTAAAGGGTGTACTGAGAAAAGG
>JARHVA010006165.1:397500-482500 GCA_037957365.1 Torreya grandis
TCTCCATTTTACCTTAAATATTAACATAATAAGGAAAGATGCAAACTTAATTTTAATTTTGGAAATCAAAATAAAAAAGGGTAAGAGATGTAATATCAATTTCTACTTAGGTTCATCATTGTTATATGAGAAAGGAAAATTTTCATATCTATGATTTAAATCATTACTATTTTTATTATAATATTTTTCCATAAGAAACATCTAACAAATATTTTTTTTTGTTTCTTTTGTATTTTAATAAAATTAGAACATGTGTCTCCACTAATTTGGATAATATTATCATTCTCAAATTTTCAATATAAAAGAATAGAAAGAGAAGTAGTACAAGCATTTATATCATTGAGATCTAGAGAAATAGATGTATTTTAACTATTTGAATTTGAGTGAACCAAATAAGGTATAAAATTTTCAATATTAGCATCACTTTTACAAGAAGGAACATCCTCAATTTCTTCAACATTTTCATTATTGGAAATATGAAAACTAGGTTCTACATTTCCAAAAGGGATGGCATCACACTCATAACCATATGAAAGAATAAAATGATCATTACTATGTTAATATAGACTTGCATTTTCATCATTAGTTATTTCATTATCATAGTTATAGTGAAAATAATATGTGTTATCATGTTTTTATATGCCATAAGATATTCGTATACAATACATTAATCATTAGGATAATTGAATCAATGATCAAAAAAATTGGTTTTCTAGAGATTATAGTATAATTAAAAATGTTGAGGAAGGATAAAAATTTGGATGCAAGAACAAAGAAGAGAAGAATAATGCCTAAGGAAAAAATAAAAGAAAACATTACTTAATCTATGCACATGCAAAAAATCAGATCTAAAAAATACAATAATCTAAAAATGACTTTTATATAAGGGGAAACCTTAAATGCAATTTAGGATCTGGTTCATAAAACAATAGAAGATAAGATCACCAAATTTTTAAGCCTAAAATATAGATATGGAAAATCTAGGGTTAAAGGGGTAGAGATAGCCAAGGGTACAAGGATAGACTATCTCTAAAGTAGGCCTATTAATTTCAAAACATAGATAAAACATATACTAAATTTATTATTGGGAGATATGCTAAAATAGAAATTACAATTATATTACATATTGTAATGATAATGAAAATAATATATTTGGTTATAATATTAATATAGATATGTATCTCTAACATGCATAGATTATATTGGGTATGGATTTTGGTTTAGTCACCTAATTTTATAAATTTTACCTTAATATTCATATACAATTGCATCAAATTCAAATGGTTACATATATGCTTTTATCTAACCTAGATGTAGGTTTATTTAATATAATACCTGCTAGATTGAGACTCAACCACCTATATTATTCTTATTTTTACATCTCTTTTAGTCTACTGCATTTAGATTTGAGTCATAGACTGTCACTTATTGTCAAATAATAAAACTCCAATTCTTTGTATTCATAGTGTCTATGGAAAAAATTAGTTAGTGGATACATGGTGTTAAATTACCTCGAAGACCCCTTTATCAATGAGTGTAGACTACATATCCAATACTCTGAAGATGGATTTAGACTTATGTATTTCTCCCCTATGTGTGAGATACTGTGTTAATCATGAAATGTGTGATAAATAAGTAAAATACTGACCTGGCATATAACTTGGCAAATGTGGCTCTGGAAATGATCGTTAAGTACTTCAGACTGATAGCTATGTTGTCCCTATGATTGATATGGAAATATGATGACATATGGAAGTTTTTATTATACCCAACATCCATTCTTTCTTTAGGGAAATGGGGAACCAATTTTTTAGACTATGATATTGACTTTGAGCCCCACTTTTATGTTTTTTTGTAAAATTCTAGGAAAAGATTGACTATTGCATACTTTGGCAAGATGGTTTTAGTATTCTATTTTCATAGACTATTATTATATTTGTATCAAGATTATTTTATTAGGCTTATGTCTTCAGGATTATGTTTATCCAACTTATCAAATTTATCTTTATCAAGTATTTTTTCCATTATCTAAATTCCTTTAAAATTTGTGTCTCAGACTTATCTTTTTTAGGGACATTATTGTAAATATTTTATCTAAAACAATTCCCCCGATCAAATTAGGTCTATTGGTTTTTTTTCTATAGCAATTTTTCCTAATGAACTAGACTCACCCTTTGAAATTTTTGCATTTTCCCTTCAACCTTTTTTTTGTCCATTTTTTCCAATAAAATTCTTTCAAACTTTTTGTAGTTGCCCTTCAAAACTTTTGTCCTAGGCCTTTGCCCTTCACACCTACCCTTCAAGTCTTTTATCCCAGGACTTTACCCTTTGTACTTACCCTTTGGGAATTTTTTCCTAGGCTTTTTCCCTTCATAATTACCCTTTAATACTTCTTTCCCAGGCCTTTTCCCTTTGCACTTACCCTTAGGACTTTTGTCCTAAACCTTGCCCTTCACACTTGCCCTTTAGGACATTTTTCTTCAGCCTTTTCCATTCATACCTACCCTTTAGGACTTTTATCTTGGGCCTTTTTTCCCTTCGTGCCTACCCTTTAGGATGTTTTTCCTAGTCACTTTGCCCTCTAAATGACCCTTTAGGATAATTTCCTCAAAAAAAATTATGATGGAATTAGGTCTTCAAGATAATTTCTATGGAAATATTATCTAAAAAAATTCCCCCAATGAAATAATTCCCTTCCACAAAAAGCCTGAAACATTTCCCCATAATAATTTCCTTGAAATGATACCCTATTACCAAGTGGCACCCTTGCTTAGAGAAGCATTTTTTTATATTAATTTAATATTGTATCCAAGGGTCCCAATCATATTTTTATATGTTAAGTCATCAAAATTAAGTGCAAGAGTACTTTTATATATTCTAAGCCTAGGTCCAAATCATATTTTATTTCTACAAATAAGACCTTAGGATAGAATATTCATGCAGGGTCCTTTATATATATTTCCAAAATTATTATTCTAAGTCCTCTTTTCATTTATGATTATAAAGCAAAGTGAACTAGGAAATGACAAGTGTCAAACTCATGAATTTAAAGTGATTGAACTATCATGAGGATGTTTTTGATAGTCACACAAATGTGAAAATTAATCTTAGAGAGAAAATGATATGGGTTTAAATTTTGATGATTGTATGGACATAATTGATGATCACAAAGACATCTTTGATGGTCATGCAAACATCAAATTTGAGATAGGAAGGAAAATGATAGTGTATTAAATTATGATGATCATGTAGATATCATTTAAATTCATAAGGATGTCATTGACAGTTGCATGAACATAAAATTTAAGCTTATAAATTATCTATTTTGAAAACAAAGGTAAAAGGACCCATGCATATCGATGACCAACTTTGATCTATGTAATTGATCTAATGGTTCAAGATTGATAGAGACTTTTCAAAGGAATAAGGACATGAAAAGTGTCAAGCTCATAAGATTTAATGAGTCAAAACATTAAGATATACAAATCACATTAGATTTAGCATAGAAATTAATGGTGTGAGATTAACATGGAAAATTTAAATGTTACAAAACTAGAAAAATATTACCAAGTGGCATAAAAACATTCAATTTAGGACTATAAAGAGAATAAAGGCCCCATAGATATGAAAATTGGCACACTCACATTCCATCATGAATAAGATCAAATGGTGTGATTTGATAGGGGATTTTTCAAAGATCTAGTCTCAATTAGGTTTGAACATGTGTCTTGGGACAATAATCACATTTTGAAAGATAGCAAACAAAATGACATGGATAAAATATATGATATAAATAAGATAAGAATGTAGTTACATGGTGTCTTAAAGGCAAATTAAAGTTAACGCTATCAAATCTATCAAATATAAGGACATTGTAAATCATTTCAAAAGGATATTATATAAAGGCACAGGTGACATGAAACCCACAGCTTAGTTAGATCGGTCACATCTAATAATAGTGTCATTGGTTCTATAACATTCGTAAATTGGTATGCATGTCTAAATTCCACTTGAGGGTCGATAAACTAAAAATATTCAATAGGTTATTCCCACAACTGATAAAATGAAGTATCATCATTAAGTTTGAGCTATAATTGTAAAATATGCCTTCATACACATGCACATATTGTATATATTTTGAAGATTCTATTTTAAACTAATAACTACAACAACCACAGTTAGAACTCAAGTTTTGACTATCACATATAATGACCTTGCATGAACTTGGAGGATGAGGTGACCCCTTCAAGTCTATATAATTAATTGTAATCCATCTTGGACTTTTTTTAGAAAATTTTGAATATAGGAGAAACATCAATTTTTATTGTCAACAAATGTGTTTGTGTATTTTATTTCCAAATTCTATGTAATTAGTTATTAACTTATTTGGTTTTATGTTTAAAATAATATTTATTGTGCAATAGCTATGAATGGATTCTTTATTATTTTGATCGATTTACTAATCATAAATGTTCAATAGCTATTTAAAATATTGGTAAATTACATTAATTAAGTTGATTAAGTTATTTGATCCAAAAAATTTATTGTGCATGAGTGATTTCTTAAATGTAGTTTTCTATGTGTGTGCAAAAGTTGCCTCAGATACTTCACTAGCTCAAGCCATAATCTCCTAATTAAGGGTGTGTAATAGCTACCATAAAAAGGGAACCCTTTATTTAAGGATTGTGAATTTCCTACATCATTATCTCCTTAGACTTCTTAGCCAGCTTTGACTATGTGTTTGCAATTGTTGCTTGCAGTAGGGGTAGGTTCTGAGAGATCTTATCATTTTATAAACCGACTAGGGAATTAGTACCTAAAAACCATAGAGCCTTCTTTTCTACTTTACCCTTCCCTCCTTTTTGAGTTTATTTTTAGACCTACCCACTTTAGATTAGAATCCAACCACCCATCTAACTCACATAGAGATTCACTACCTTTCAGGGACCACACCTCCATCCAAAAACCTTATCAACAACCTGCATGCCCCACCAACTATTCCATCAATAGGTTTTCAAAAATCATATACATAAAACTCAAGATTTGAAGTGGAGTTTACATCCATTAAGATACTAAAATGTTAGAATCTATCTTATTATATTATGGTATGCATAAAATCCACATCAATATTTAATTGGTGCTAGAAGGAGGGAAACACCCATGATAATAGTAGTTATCCCTTATGCAAAGTTGTACTGGAGTCATCTAGGAGAGTGACTAGATATAATTCCTAGGTTATTTTTCTAGTCTCACCCTTGATAAATCATAGGAGACCTAAAACTATGAGAAAAACCATAATTTAGAATAATCTACCTCATCTAGTAGGGAACCCCTTACTTATAAGGAACCCTTTACCTATTAACCAACCAATGGCTCAACCCTGATTAGTTGGATCTACTATTTTTATCCTAGGAGATGTGCATGATTTACCTCAAAATTGCAAAAAGTACTTACCATCCTTTTCTCTTACAAGAGTGAGGATAAAAAATAAACATATCAGACATCTTAAAGATTCTTTGAGATTAATGAATGTTGTCCATGAGGATGATGCACTCAAATTATTCCCTTTTACTTTAATGGATGTTACTTATGATTTATATTTAAATCTAACTAAAAATTCTATCACTTCTTAGGATACATGTCAAGCAATTTTTCTTTTGTAGTTTAGATAGGTTACCAATCCTAGTTTGGTATACCAACAATTCATCAACATGAAGAGAGAACTTAATTATCCCATATATGCTTTCAACTTAAGGTTCTAGCTGATGTATAATTAGTTGATCTCAAGGTATAAACCAAATGAGCTATTAGAATTAGAGATGTATAAGAATCCCTTAGACCCAATCACTACCATGTTCTTGAGAAGAGAATTTGCTTCTAATTATTTTATATTAGCAATGTAGAGGATATAAATATAGAGAGGTAGTGAAATCCATAGATTCTTAGTGTGTCTAATGTTAATAAAAACATTCCATTGTTAAATCTGATACCATATGTGAAACAAAATGTTCTTCGATTCAGTTAAAATTATTTGTACACATTACCTCCATTGACATAGACAACACATCTAAATTTTAGAGTCTTAAACAATCATATGATAGGTAATGGTTACTAATAAAATAAAAAATCAACTACACTCCCCACTACTATTTTACAAGGTACCGATTATACAAAGGTAGAATTGGTTCTATCTAGAAGATGATTCAAAAGTTGAGCAATGACTTATTTAATATGAAAAAGAAGATGGGAAATTATAATATCCCAAATGAAAACTAGAATGCTAGATTCTAAAGATAAAATAGACCATTCAACAAGCTTGAGAAACCTAACAAACTTATAGAGATCAACATGGTATAAATGGCTCTTCCCAATTGGTGTAGAGTTCAAAACACCTCTCAACATGATGAGCTTAACTATGTAGAGTTCTATGTAGTATTTGAAATCTTTCAAAGAGAAGTAGTCAGACAAGACCAAATGAATAATCCACTAGAATCCCATTAAGACCATGACTCTTTAAGTACTACCCTATTCTTTAAAACTCATGAGTTTCCATTTCTAGGCAAAGATGACAATGAACCAGAACATAATATGGATGAAGGTAATACTTTTCAGTAATTTTAGAGAGGTACATACAATCTAAGGAATAAGTAGCCACTTACAACATTGAATCCTCCAAATACCATATTGATTCCTCCTAATCCTAAAGTAGACAATAATCCACCCTATTTAATGGGGAATGATCAGTAACAAATCAAAGAAGAAATAAGTAAAGGAGGATACAACATTGTAGAGGATATGAAAAATATCAAGGTGAATATACCTCTTCATTAGTTATCCTAGATCCTCAAAAAAAAGGAGATATTATAGAAATACATTACTAGAAAGGCTCTTATAGAAAGAGATAAAACATAGACAGATAATGCAAAGGTTTCTAATGTCAACATCATCTATAAGAGTGAGCTAGAAGTCTTACTCTTCCTACTAAATATCTGAGCATTTAGTAATAATAATCATTATTGTTTATTTAATTTTGGAGCATCTGAAACTATCATGCCTACATCCATATGTCAAAAGCTTGGTCTCACTTTGAGTCCTTCAAAGAGAATAGCTAAACAACTAGATAAAATGATAGTAATAGTAGTTGGAGAATTGACCAATGTACACATTCAAGTAGCATCTGAACCATGAGTCTATCTGACCATTAATATTATAGTAGTAGACATACCTAAAGGCTATGGTCTACTAATAATTGGAGATTGGTCCAAAACACTCAACACATATCTTTTATAGACTTCTCTAATATTTGGTTGCCATGGAGAGGAATTATGAATTAAATTAGAATTGACAAAGAGTTCAGAATGAAACATCATATTATAGAATATAACGTCAAGAATGAATAGGTAAAATATGAGTCTCCCAACCTTGGTGTTTATACTTTTACTACTAAGAATCAAGTATATAATCTAGACCATGAAGGTTATAATTAGCTATGGACTCTACACTTTGATGGTGCTAGATCTGAACAAGGATTGGGCATGGGAATCATGTTCATTGATCCACAAGGTAAAAGGTTCTTGGTAGCATATCAGTTACAATTTCCATGCACAAACAATAGAGTTGAGTATGAGACCCTAATTATAGGATTATAGTTTACACTTAAGAATAATGTGAAATAAATATTAGTATTTGCTGACTCAGAGCTGGTGGTCAACCAAGCTAGAAATAACTACCAATTCAAGCTATCTTATTTGAGAATATACAAGCATATAACAATGCACCTAATTGAAATTTTTGAAGCTTTCAACATAGTATCACTTCTTAGAGATAAAAATCAAACTACTGATTCATTAGCTATTATTGCTACTAATTTAGAGCCACTAAAAGAATCTAAGGTAAAAAATCTCTCTATTAAATTGGTATTGTGTCCCTCTATTCCAAATTATGTGTTAATTTTTTAGGTATTTGATGATAACCAATAGATTATTTATTTTTTAACTAATTTAGGGGAATTTAAATCTGAAATCATCAATGATAAGGACATTAGTCACCTCTATCAAGAGGAATTAGACAAAGAGGGCATTTTTCAACTCAAAGAGAATTAGATTCCAGTCAACTTGATCTCTTTTGAAAGAGAATTTGACATAGACCGTCAATCTCAACAACTCAAGTATCCCAAGGTCAATGAATCAAATTTCAAAAAGTAAAATCTAGGAGATGAGCATATCCCATGCTATTTTAATAGTGGTCTCTAATACACTTCAAAAGAGGAATAGTGAGTGAAGGATCTAATCACTTGGTATAGGGAGGTCATTCCCTAGATATATGAAGACTTGAAAGTATATGACCTAAAGGTCATTACTCATACAATTCCCTTGAAGATATATCATAGACCATCCAGACAGAGGCAAAGACTTGTCAATCCTATTCTAGAGCCTCTCATTCAGAAAGAAGTGAAGACACTATTAAACATAAAAATTGTCTTTTTGGTAAGACATTTTACCTAGGTGGCCAATTTAGTCCCGTTAAGAAAGAATGGTGAGATAAAATTGTGTATGGATTTTAGGAACCTAAATAAGACTTATAAAAATGATAATTATTCCCTACATTTTTTAGATGAGATGATATAAATATTAATTATTTCTAAAATGATGTCCTTTTTGGATGGATTTTCAGGCTATAATTAGTTACTAGTGTAATTTAAGGATAGAATGAAGATGGCATTCACTACAAAATGGGGGACTTATGTGTATAATAGGATGTCATTTAGCCTAAAAAATTTAGGAGTGAACTTTTAACATGCCATGGATCATTCTTACATAGGACTTACAGGAAATAGTATAATCATCTACATGGATCATCTTATGGTATTTTCAATTAATAGGAAAGAGCACATAAGTCACTTACAATCCATATTCAAGGTATGTAGAAGGTTCAATATTTCATTAAATCCAAAGAAGAGAATATTTGGAGTGACTAAAGGTAAGATTTTGGCGCACATCATCACCAAGGATGGGATCACCATTGATCTAGAAAGAATTCAGGTGATTTTAAAAATTGAGCCACCAAATAGCAAGAAGGAGATTAAATCTTTCTTCTAAAAGATTAACATTTTAAGCATGCTCATCTTAGGATTTACAAAAAAAATTAGACCTCTGAATGCCATGATCAAGTAGGATGTCAATATATAGTGGATAGCCTAAGACCAAAAGTCCTTCCAAGACATTAAAGACAATATCACATGCTCTAGTATTGATTAGTCCAAATTTTATGAAAGATTTCTACTTATACTCATTCTCTTAAGAGAATAAAATTGTAACTATCATCATGAAGAATAAGGATGAGACTGAGCATTTGATTGTATTTATGAGCACAAATCTAAAATATATAGAACTCAAGTATTCTATGATTGATAAATATATTCTCACCTTTTTCAAATATGTGAAGAACTTTTAGAATTACATTTTAAAGAATAAAACCATTACTATTGAACTTGATCTTGTGATCAAGATTACCCTATCACAGACTAAACTAGGAGAAAGATGAGGCAAATGGATGGCCAAGCTACATGAATTTGACATAGATATCAAGCCTACAAATATCATTTGGGGCTAAAGAATTTTTTATCTCATGACTTAACTAGATCCTCATCATAGTTGAAGAGGTATGTGAAGCTCAAGTATTTGAAGGAAAATGGTATACTAATATAATATAGTATCTACTTACAATAACTTGTTTCCTGAACCTCAATAGAGAGAGAGAGATAAAAAGAGATTTAAGGCTCAAAGTTGCTCATTACATGATCAAGAAGGGAGTCCTCTAAATAATAAATTATGAAGGCATTTATTTTAGGTGTGTATGTATAGATGAATATAAATAAATTTTAGAGAACCTGCATCAAAAGGTAGGTAGTGGTAATCTTTTTGGGAATACCATAGCCAACAAGATCTTATGAATGGGATACTATTAGTCAACAATTTTTAAAGATGCTCATATTAATGTCAGAACATGCCATGAATGCTAAGCTCTAGATAATATAGAAACACATGTAGTAATGACCCCAAAGTTAGTTATTGAAGGAAGACCATTCACCCAATGGGGTTTAGACTTCATTGGCATCATCAACCCAAATTCCTTGGTATGCCATAATTATATACTTATTACTATATATTACTACACCAAATTAACTGAAGTCATAGCCACAAATAACTATAGAACACAAGATGTGATTCACTTTATGGAGAAACACATAACAACTATATTTAGCATGCCCATTTCTTTGGTTTGTGAAAATGGACCAGATTTCATAACATGAAAATTTATTGAGTGAGAACATGATAAATAGATTATTATTATTATTAGGTTAATTTATAACTATTATCCCCAGAGAAATGGATTGGTAGAATCAATAAACAAGAATCTAGTTGATGCAATTAAGAAATCAGCTAGAGACAATCCTAGGGATTGTTATAATTTATTGATGTATGATTTTTTGGTAGACCGAATAAGATATAAACAATGCCTTAAATATTCACCCTATCTATTGGTGTATGGATGCAAGCTTACATTCTCAATTATACTAAAGTTACCCAATTATCAGTTCATGCAGGATGATATGGAGCTATGTGATGAAATAGAATCAAGATTTCTTGACATAATAGAAATGGAATACTCAAGGACCAATTCCTTATATACATTCAACAAACACCAGGATGTGATCAAGAGGTGGTTTGATAAGAGAGCAAAAGTCAAATCATTCATTATTTTAGATCTAAGGATACTTTGGGATAAAACCCATGAAAAGAAAGAATAGAATGAAAAGTTTTCCCCACTATGGATTAGACCATACCATATTTTGGAGATCATGGGAAATAATGCATTCATTTGAAAGATTGAAAGGGAAACAAGCTCACATATCCAGTCAATAGATAGTTCTTTAAGCACTATTTCAAGGTTTTTCCATTTATTTATGTTACAGACTAAGGGATAGATAAATGTAGATGTAGGATTATATTAGATTAGATTCATTACTTTCATATATTATGTTCCTTCTTTTTATATTAGGTTGCAATGCTTTCTTAGTTAAGTTCCTTACTTTCTTAGATTAGTTGTTTGATTTCTCTGATGATCTAAATTGTGTTTTCTCTAAATATAACCAAGTTAAAATACAAATAAATTGAGATTATTACTTGTAAAAAGGGTGGGGGAGTTAAAATCTTGACATTTAGGACTATTTTACAAATTAGGCATATTTTTAGGTTTTTGAGTCTTTAAGATAAAGGTATGTAATCATGAATTTATATGGATTGTGTCACAATTAAATATTTTTATGATTCATGTGGAAGTTATTATCAGAGTAATTCATATAAATCTAGAAATTTTCCTTGTTTTATTAGATCAAATACACTTATCACATTAAACCCCTATTGGAAATGACAATTCTAGGTATAGGTGTAGCCGGTAGGAACATTATAGTAATGATTTGTTTTAGAATTATACTATCTCACTAGGGTTACAACTCTTTTGTTTTCCATTCAAGAAAAAAATAAAAACAAAATAAGAAAATAAATAATAAATTCAAAATAGAAAAATAAAATTTAAATAAAATCAAAAGCTTCACATGATGAGATAAAGTCAATGTCCTATGCATCATGATCCAAAAAAATAAAAGAATGAGAAGAGAAGGAGCCAAAGGTATCTTGGTTAGGGATATGGATGCTTCGATGGAGAAGATAAATGCTTGAGCTTCCCTTATTTTTATGCTTTAATAGATATTAAATCAAAACTTGCAGCTTCATCAAGCCTTTGGAAAACTCATCATAGCAGGGGTAAAATGAATTACACATTTTGAATAACATAAATCCATGAAATTAAAAGGGTAGTATGTTGTGTGAGTTATCTTAGGGGTCTCTTTCATGTTTTTAATTTATGTATTCTTTTTTGGCACACTTCATAATTGATTTAAATATTAAAAACTAGAGTTTTGGGTTCTTGAATACTTAGGAGTATTCCCCCTATAATTTGCTATTTGTTGTACCCAACATCCCCTCTTTCTTTAGGGAAATAGGGACCCACTTTTTTAGACTATGGTCTTATATTTGAGCCCCTCTTCTATGTTTTATTTGGAAAAATTCTAGGAGAAGACTGACTATTGAATACTTTGGAAAGATGACATTAGTATTTTGTTCTCATAGACTATATTTATATTTATATCAGGCTTATTCTATTAGGATTATGTCTTTGGGATTATTTATATCAGACTTTATGCAATTTTTCATTGTCAGGTATTTTGTCCATTATTTCAATTCCTTCAAAAGTTTTGTCTTAGACTCATCTTTATTGGGGACATTATTATAGACATTTTGTTCAAAATGATTCCCTTGATGAAATTAGGTATGTAGGTTTTTCTTGCTATGAGCATTTTTTCCAACGAAATAGACTTACCCTTTGGACTTTTTACAATTTCCCTTCATCTTTTTTATTGTATCCATTTTTCCTAATATAATTCCTTTAGACTTTTTCCAATTGCCTTTCAAGACATTTTTCCTCAACATTTTCCCTTTACACCTACCATTTGGGATTTTTGTCCCAATCATTTGCCCTTCGCACTTACCCTTAAGTAATTTTGTCTTGAGCCTTTTCCCTTTTCACTTACCCTTGATCAATTTTGTCCTAGGTCTTTTCCCTTCACACTTACCCTTTGGGATTTTTTCCTAGGCCTTTTCACTTACCCTTTCGGACTTTTCTCCTGGGATTTTACCTTTTGCACCGACCTTTTGGGACTCTTTTCCCAAGCCTTTTTTCCCTTCGTGCCTATCCTTCAAGACTTTTATCCTAGGTACTTTACCCTCCAAATGACCCTTCAGGACAATTGCCTTAAATAATTTTTCTAATAGAATTATATCTTTGGGAGAATTGTTGTGAATATTTTATTTGAATTAATTCCCTTGCACAGAAAGCCCACAACATTTTCCATACAACAATTACCCTGAAATAATACCATGTTACCAAGTGGCACCCTTTCTTAGAGAAACATTTTTTTATCTTAATTTAAGATTTTATCTAAGGGTCCTTACAATATTTTTCTATGCTAGGTCATCAAAAATAAATGCAGGAGCTCTTTTATATACTTTAAGCCTAAGACCCAATCATATATTATTCATAAAACTAATAAATTAGGCTAGAATAGTCATGCAAGTTCCTTTATATATATTTTTTCCAAAGTACTATGCTAAGTCATCTTTTCTTTTAGGGTTATAGAGTAGATCAAACTAGGAAATGATAAGTATCGATCTCATAAGGAGTTAATTGATTTGATGATCATGAAAACATCAAAATTAGGCTCAAAGAGAAAATGACATGGCTTTAAATTATGATGTTAAATTATGACGATCATGTGGATGTCATTGATGGTCATGAGGACATCTTTGATGACCATACAGACATCAATTTTAAGATTAGAAATAAAATTATATGGTATTAAATTATCATGGTCATGTGGACATCATTTACATTTATAGGGATGTCATTGATGGTCATGCAGATGTCAAATTTAAGCTCATAAATTAGCCATTTTAAAATAAAAGGATAATAGAACCATGGATATTGATGGCCAATGTTGATCCATATAGTTGATCTGATAGTGAAAATTTGACAAGGACTTTTTGAATAAACAAGGATGTGACAAGTGTGAAGATCATAGGAGTCAATGAGTCAAAACACTAAGATTTATGAAATACATTAACTTGAGCATAGAAATTTGATAGTACGAGATGAACATGGAAAATTCAAGGGTATTAGAAATAGAGAAAACTCCTAAGTGGCATAAAAAAATTTGATATAGGATTATAAAGAGTATAAAGGCCCTACAGATCTACCAAGTGGCATGCTTACATTCCATCATGCATAAGATCAAATGGTTTGAGTCAATGGTGGGATTTTAAAAGATTAAGACTCAATCAATTTTTGACACATGTTTTGGGAAAATAATCACATTTTAAAAGATATAAAATATAATGACATGGATAGAATTTATTAATAGAACAAGAAAATACTATAATTACATGGTGTCTCAAAGGTAAATTAAAGTTAAAACTATCAAATCTTTCAAAGATAAGGACCCTGTAAATCATTCCAAAGGGATATTCTATAAAGTTACAAACAACATGCAACACACAATTTAGTTATATTGGTCATAGATAAAAATAGTGTTACTAGTTCTAAAATATTGGTAAAGATTTACACATGTCTAAGTTCCACTTGAAGGTGGCTAAACTAAAAATATTGAAGAATTTATTCCCACAACCTATTAAAATAAGTATTGTCATGAAATTTGATCTATAATTATAAAAAGTGACTTCATACACATGCACATGTTTCATATCTTTTAAAAAGGTTATTTTAAACTAATAACTACAATTGGACCCTTAGACAATTTCAAGCATAATTAGAACTCAAGTTCTGACTATCACATGTAATGACCCTGCATGAACTTGGAGGATGAGGCGACCCCTTCACCAAGTATATATAAAAAATTGTAATCCAAATTAGATTTTTTTCAAATAATTTTGAATATAGGAGAAACATCAATTTGGATCATCAATTATTGTGTTTGTGTATTTTCTTTCCAAATTCTATGTAATTATTTTTTACTTTCTTTGGTTATATGTTTCAAATATTCTTTAGTGTGTAATAGTTGTGAATGGATTCATGATTATTTTGATTTATGTACTAATCCTACATGTGAAAAATATATTGAAAGATTGGTAAATTATATTAATTAAGGTTATTAAGTTTTTTACTCAATAATTATGATTGTGCGTGAATGCTTTCTAGGATGTAGTTTTCTATGTGTGTGTAAAAGTTGGCTCAGATACTTCACTAGCTTGAGTTATAATCTCCTGATTAAGGGTGTACAATAGTTGCTCTAAAATGGATTACCTTTGTCTGAGGCTTGTGAATTTCCTACATCATTATATCTTTAGACTTCTTATCCATGTTTGATTATGTGTGTGTAATTATGGCTAGCATCAGGCATAGGTTTTAAGAGCACTTGTATTTTTAATAACCAACTAGGGAAGTAGTTCCTAAAAACCATAGAGCCTTCCTTTCTACCTTACCCATCCCTCATTTTTGAGTTCATTTTGAGG
This sequence comes from Torreya grandis, assembly GCA_037957365.1. Taxonomy (NCBI): domain Eukaryota; kingdom Viridiplantae; phylum Streptophyta; class Pinopsida; order Cupressales; family Taxaceae; genus Torreya; species Torreya grandis. Next base: position 412,647 of record JARHVA010006165.1, read on the forward strand.
CATACCCACTTAGTATTATAATAAAACCACCCATATAACTCACATAGATATTAACTACCTTTTATAGACCACACCTCCATCGAAAAACCTTGTCAACAACCTGCAAGCCCTACTATTTATTTTATCAATAGGTTCTCAAAGACCACATACCTAAAAATCGTGCCTTGGAGTGGAGTTTACTATCATTGAGATCCTAAAATTTTAAGAGGCTACCTTGTTACGTTATGGTGTGCATAAAATCCTCATCAACATCTTTACTCACTTGAGTGCTTGATCGAGTGTTTCTTGGTATGTGTTATATTACGAATGAATGAGGAATGATCATATATTTATACCAATCCCATTAGAGAATTTATATCATTAAATAACTTAATAAAACCATTAATATCATTTAATTTTCAAATTAGACGACTTTATGTCATTAAAATTTTACATCAAAATAGGATACTTATGTCAACATAGGCATCTGAATAAGACACAAGTGTTCTGGTTGTTAGAAAATAGGTACAAGTTTAAAACTTATAGATATTGAATATAAGTAGGTTTACAACTTTTTGAGCAAGATAGAAGGCATGGGTCATTATAATGGCATTGGTCTAACTAAGAGATAATTAAATTTCCATAGAGATATAATGTATGTAATCCTTATAGTAGTAAGAAAGGTCTATAATATTAAGGTACATCCATGATATATGCTTTCCATGTATACAAGACTAAGGTATTATATGAATCAAAAATAGTGTCTAAAACACATTTCATTACATAATAGTTTGAAAAGTAATAATAAAATTAGTATTTAAAATTAAAATATATATATGAAGAGCCCCATAAAATCCACCAACTATGAAACAAAATATAAAATTGTCCCACTTAGTGAATTCACAAGCTCATATAAGGTAATCTCATCAAAAAATCATTGAATATATATTTATATCAGGGACATAACCAATATGGATCCTCTAAACCTACATAAAGTATAAGAGAGGGTTACAAATTAAATAGTCAAGTAACATTATGAAATAACCCTATCTAAGCCTACAATACATAAATAAAAGAAACTAATATAGTGCATACCAAAGATTTTGGCACAAAGGGGGATAATTATAAACAAAACAAATTAGATTAAAATTAAGCATGGAGTAAAAATACAACTTATTAATCTTTCCAATATCTAATCTACTAAATTAATCAGTAAAAATTATAAATACTTACATTTGAACAACCTATCATGCCTCAATATCTCCCTTGGCCAATGGTGCTTTAATTTACGATGTTGTGGATTTTTAAGGATCATACTATAGAAATCATCTCTAGGATAAACAACTCATACTTTACATCCATGACTTAACCACAAGATAATTTATCCTCATTTTAAGGAAAAACCCTAAATATGTCTCACCAAGTGTAGAATTATTAAAATTCTGAGCTATAATAATGTAAAAATGATTTTTCCTACCTATTGGATTAAAGTGAAAGCGTTATGTATTGCCAAGGATTGACCCTAAGCCCTTTTGTACATTTATCCAAATATTTTAACCAACTCATTTTTGTCAGGTGGTAAAATTAGTTGTTAGTTCTCAAAATAGGTCAATAACACCAACTTAATTATGTAACATGCACTTAATCCTTTCTAAAAATTTTGACATAGCTAATGTAGTATGAAAAAATAAGAATGAGGTTGTTTTACTAGGGAGGGGATACTTTGAAAGGATAATTTCTTAGGGAAGTGGATAAGTAGGATTTAATTACTTAAGGAGTTAGATAAAAGTGTGTTTAGTTTTTTAGGTAATGGTATAGGGACCAACAATATTTCAAAGTACCAAAGGTCTACCCACCCCTTTAGTATTTCACCGTTTAAATCATGACCTCGAAAGAGATTTAAACTTCAAATGTTTATTCATGAGAGAAAGCATCAAAAAATGATAAAGTTTAAAAATATTACGTGTATACATATTCCCCTCTTGAAGCTCATCACATATGTAGTCATATAAAATGCAAAAATTGGTAACTTGAGTGTGAATTGTGACATCCATCCCATAGGTCCCTCCTGCTTGCTTTCATGACCCTCACAGGCATCTTTTCATTGATTTCTAGTCATCTGTAGCCTTTCACACTTGATCCCAATTGACCCAAACCCCTCTTTTCATGATAGATACATCTATCCATGTCCCTTAAAATTAATACTATAGCACCTAACTTGGAATATAGCATCAAACCCTAGGGTGTCCTATTTTTGATGATCCTATCCAATCACATTTTGAGCTCAAATGGTCATTTCCTTTTGGTTCCTATCTTCTTTATTTTTGACCTAATGTAAATAAATTTGACCAATGAAAAATAGATCTATATAAAATCCCATTCAAAGTTAATTTTAAAAAAGTTGGAAAATATCATAAAGTAAGTAAGAATACAAGCAAGACTACTCAAACATATTTCCCTATTTTATGCATACAACCGTCCAATACCATTTCCATCTTATTCAAATCCTTACACTAGTCCCTATTCACCTTAATAACACTTATTTTATCATTTTTATCTTCAAACACACTATTTTATAAATCACATCAAGTGGGAGAGCTACATATGGCTTGATCCCTCTTCAAAATATTGGTATGTAGGCATCATGCCCACATAAGGGGTGTGTATACACATTCAGTGAATCTTATACACACTAACCCCCCTTATTTCTCAAAATTGGTAAAATCATAATGTAATATAGGTTTGAATATAAAATAATCTCTATAAGGATTCTTACAGACATCCAATAGTCAAAATATCACAGGTAGGGTCTCACAGACATAGTGAAAAAACCTAAAAAGCTTAGATCTCCTAGACAATAGTGACAGAAGTGGACTATAGCACTAGAGGCTAGGCTATCCTATTTTTTATGCTCCTATCCAATCATAAAATTAAGGCCAAATCTTGATTTGTGATAGTGTCTTAGTCTTGCACAATGAATTTTAACCTTTGTCTTAGTCGTATTAGTCAGTTTCTAGCTAAGTCTTGTTTTCTTTCCCTTATTACTATTTTTATAAAATTTCAAATTTTAATCAAATTATAAAAATTATTAGATTAAGTATTACATATTTATTTACTAATTTTACTACTCAAACCATTTAACAAAATTAGGAATAATATATGAATATTCTCAAAATTGTTAAATCATTTGGTGAACTTGACTTACTTCATTTATGCATAAAAACCTTATAAACCCTAAGGTAAATTTCCTACTAATTTTTCCTTTTTTTATTTTTTTAGTGCATAATAAAATATGAAATTGTCATTAAATTTTAAATATTCATAGTAGTTTTAAAATAATTTTCCTTTAAACCCTAGTTGCCCATACTAGGTCTTGGTATTTTCCCATTAATTTTTCAATAATTTTATAATTTTTTACTAGATTATTTAAATAAAAAATACACTACAAATTTCAAAATTCAATAGTAATTTTTTTTTTTTTTTAAAATTTAAAATCTTAGTTGCATATACTAGGTCTCTCTAAATCACAAATTTTTTAATAAATTTCTAATTTTTTTACTAGCATATTTAACTCAAAAATTCACTTTAAATTTCAAAATTTCATAGTAATTTTTAAAATAATAATAATTCAAATCCTAGTTGCATATATTAGGTCCCATTGCTTCTTGAGGTATCACCTTACATCTAAACTTAGATTGTACATCAAAACAAAAATGGACCTCACTTATTTCCAAATATTTCTTACATTTGTTACAAATAATAAGGAGACCATACTTGGTCCTATCATGTGTATGAATGATGAATTTTACCATATATTAATGCAAAGTTTCATTCTTTCCCTTTCATCCTTAATTTTAATAATAAGGGATGATATTATAAAACTTATTTCTAAACATACACAAATTTCAATCTCTCTCTCTCTCTCTCTCTCTCTCTCTCTCTCTCTCTCTCTCTCTCTCTCTCTCTCTCTCTCTCTCTCTCTCTCTCTCTCTCTCTCTCTCTCTCTCTCTCTCTCTCTCTCTCTCTCTCTCTCTCTCTCTCTCTCTCTCTCATGTGAAATAATTTTCGACTCTATTTTTCTAAACATGTTAGAAATATTATGGTACAAGTAAAATATCTTTTTGAATTAATTCATAATTCCATTCTTTCTACCCTTTTATTTTTATCTCTCATATGGAATATTTTTTAAGTTTATCTTGCCACACATATTAGACATATCATAGCACATGTAAAAGTTATTTATGCATTAGTGCACAATTTCATGCTCTCTATCCCTTGTTTTCTCTCTCTCATGTGGAATGTTCTTTATAATCATATTTATATACAACTTATAACTCTAGTTACATGAATTTCATCCTATATACATGGTTTCTACCTAGATATACCTAACTTCTTGGGTACATGGTTTTATTTAATATAATTACCACCTGTCAAGTTTCAATGCCATATCTTATGTACAAGAATTAAATTCCTTCTCCTCCTCTCCCCAAAGAGGTGATAGTTACTTTCCATCTAACTAGGTCCATGCTATCACCCCTCTAAAAGTTGAGGTAGCCTATACTATTTTTCCTAATGCATACGTTCAACCTATATCTTCTTCAAACCTTCTTCAACATATGTGATTACATGTTCAATCAGAAGCAACTAGGGTTTGCACTTGTAATACTCTAAGGGATAAAATCACCAGTATGAGAAAGTTAATTTTAGATTTACAAAATCAAAATCAACTATTACATGAAAATATCATGACATTGGCAAATCAGATTATAATATAGAAGCCTAAAAGGCACCCTAGTGTAAATCATGTATTTGCACCTTCACTGAGTCAATTAGTTGAAATTAATGTTACATATAAAAACAAGAAATCACAAAAATGTAACTCTACAACTATTGATTCAAAAATAATTCAAAGATCAAATAAGAATTCAAGTGAGGTACTAGGGTAAATGATAAAATTTAAGTTGATCAAACTACCTCCTCTACATTCAATGAGAAGATCCAGATAATATTGTGCATATCATAGAATGTATAGGCATCATATAAATTCATGTTTTTCATTGAATAAAATTATACAATATTTAATTTATAATAAGGACCCTATATAAGTAAATCAATTAAGCAATCCATAGTGACACATGAACACATTCATAAAATGTCAAATTTAGAAATAGTACAAAAGTGGTTACCAAAGCATAACTCAAAATAACAAAAGGATAATAAAGAAAAATAAAAACAATAAATAGTACCAAAAAAATATTTAAAACATGAAAAAGATTAAAATATACCTCTCTAAAATGAGATTAAACTTTCAAAGTGGTATGGGTTTGGTCAAAAATATCTACAAAGTTTGATTTTCAAGCTCAAGAATTGGACAAGCATGCTCAAGGAATCACAAATCCTATTATATCAATTGATAATGTTTATCACCAAGGTTTGGGATTTATTGAACATCATCAGGTAAATCATTCATAGACATAATTTATCAAAGGAAAAAATATATATATAATAAAATTCAACACCAGCATTCCATTGGTTCAAAATCAAGATGATAACAATGAGTAGAACAATACACGTTATTATGATTTCCAAAATACCAAAAATGAGTCCAAATATTCAGTGTCATATTCATAACCATTCCATTACACTTCACAATCACACATGATTACTTTATTTTATATAGGACACCATGATGGAGAGTCTCTTATGAGACTCATCGATTAGTATCATTTCTTCTCAATATTACTTGTACATAGTTTCTTTTTGATTACTCGTACATAAATTCTTTTCAATTTATTTTACATAATTTCCCCATAATTGATTTTACATAGCTTATTTCAAAAATAAAAAAACACTCAAAATATAAAAATATCAAAAACATTCATAAAATTTAAAAATATGAAAACATTCAAATATTTAAAAATATCAAAAACATTTTAATTGTATGTATTATCCATGTTTTACATTTCTAATATATGTTAGGCTTACATTTTTTTCTCTATGTTATTATTTTTCAATTTATCTATATTACCATGCTTCACTTGATCTTCTTTGAGTGTGTGCAGTGATGTCCAAATCCTTGATTACTTCACTCTACCCATTGAGGGGGAATCCTTATTCTACATTTGAGACACACATCAATACACATACCCACTGGGGGCATCTTCTACATGACTACACCATCTAGGTTGTGTCATTCCTACACCACAAACTCTATTTATCATGTTGATATAAATTATTTACTAGCTTACATAGATTAACTTTCTGATATTTCACTAGTATATAGTACTTATGTATTTCTTAGCATATACCTAATCTTGTATTTCCATGTCTTGCATACTCTCACATTCTTTCTTTGATTAGTTAGATGCAATTGTATTTCTAAGTTTTCATTAGTTCCTATTTTGTCTCCTATATGTACCTTAAGACATTTGCCAATGTCCTTTGATTCTATTCATGTGTGTGACTTAGGAAAGTTGCCAATGTCCTTTGCCTATAATCATCTATTTTATTATGGCTTTCATGCCAACCTTGTTTATTTTAAAATGTATGTGTATGTGGCATTTGAAGATGCCTTGTATTATTTATTTATAGTCTAAGTGACATGTACCCATGTTCCTTATTTACTTGGCCCCTTGGCCACTCTTGTATGCTTCTTTCTTCTTGCCTTATGTGCTTGTTGCTTGTTTTTTTCTCATTGTTTACAATTCCATGATCCACATCATGCATTATCTTATTATCTTAGATGCCATGATGGAAATCATGTTCAATACTTCTTTGACAAATAACAACTAAAAAATAGCAATTGATAACTAACCATAATTCTAGTTCTAGTTTGAATTCAGTATAATACACATATTATTACATTGTTATATCTATCTAGATATACCCTTTTTGATCTAACAATATCCTTTATAAACCATGTTATATCTTGACATATCTTGTCAATTATCATTGCTATATTATGTATTCTTATAGTATAAAACACTTGTAGGGATATTTCTTTTGAGGGTAGTCATTACAGGGTCTTCATTCCTACCCTTAGAAGAGGGGGTAATAAATAAGGGGTTTATCACAAAGATCAGAGCTCTTAGTTTTAGAACACTCAAAACAACAATCAAAGGTCAAACTAGGAAAAATAGACTAGAAAAATAATGATGATTCTAAAATAGTTTTTAGTTTCAACAAAGGAAAATAATGCCAAACATGGATAATAGCATCAAACATGAGGGTGTCTTGTTTATGGTGATCCTATCTAAACAATATAAAAACCAAATTTTCTAGAAGTAGGTAGAAAAGTAGGTTTAGTTATAGTTTTGCACTTTTAGACTAGTTTAGAATCAATAGTTTTTAGTAAACTTTTACTCAGAAAATCTAGATATAGGGGGCGTCATGTGTGGCATGATGGCTCTCACTTCTAGTTTTAAATATGGTAGTTGATATAACTTCCCGATCAGAATCCATGTTCTAGACACAAATGACTAAGGGCAATGTGTGTGGCACATTTGTTATCTTTTCTTTCTAAGTTTAACATATTACCTATGTATTCTCAGTAGTTACATGCCTTACTCCATCTACAAGTGGTTGGCATCATTTTTTAGTGGCTTTCATAAAACCCTAATATCAACATTTTCAAATGGCTTTCATATAAGCCTAATGCCAAATTTTGAAGAGGATTTCATACAAGCATAATCTCCAACTTTTACAGTGGTCAAGAGTGGCTTAGTTTCCAACATACATTTTGTTATTTGCACCAACATTGTCATATTATAGAGCATTCAAGGGATTTAGGATCCATCTCATTTGACACACATTTTATATTGATATAAATTTATAGATTCACTTTATGGGACAATGATGGAGCTAAAGGACTATCTAGTCTTTGTATTTTTAAGCCACCTACTTAGAGGGATTGAACACATAGTCCAAACATTGGTTAACATATACATAACTACCTACCTTCACTTAGTGGGTGATGATGGAGTTAAAGGTCTAGCCTTTGCATTCTTGAGCCACTCTTAGGGAATTGAGCACTCAAATCCAATCATGATATTAATCTTGGTACAACATCATCCAACATTACTCAACATCATCCAACATCACTCAACATCACAATAGGTTTTATATTGATTCATGTACTGAGTGAGGTGTATTCATTCCTTTCTCTTCCTCTCTCTCTTACCTAACTTTTTAAATTCTTATTTTAGATATAATGTAACTAGTAATAACTAATCTAATATTTGTTTTCTCTTAAAGATTCATACTTCATTATGTGATATCTTTATTTACACCTAGTATCACATAGGTTCATGAGCTTCACTCTTGTAGGTAAGTTCAGGTACACTTTATATTTTTCCTTTATCCTAATATTTAACTTTGATACATCACTAGAATAAAGGTTGGGAAAATGTAGTCATACAAAATGTGAAAATTGGTAGCTTGAGTGTGACTTGTGACATCCATCCCATAGGTCCCTCCTATTTACTTTCGTAACCCTCATAGGCATTTTTTCACTAATTCCCAATCATCTATAACTTTTGAGACTTGATCCGAGCTAAGTTATACCCCTTTTTTCATGATAGATCCATCCCCCTAGGTCCCATCAACTCAGGACTATAGCACCCAACATGGACTCTAGTGTTAGACCCTAGGGTGTCCTATTTTTAGTGATACTAATCACATTTTTATCCCAAATGGTCATTTTCATATGGTTCCTATCCTCCTTCTTATTCATATAACATGAATACATTTAACCCATGACTAATATATCCTTACAAAATCTCATTAAATTTTCATTTATAAAGGATTTACAAATATCACAAATCAAGTAAGAATATAAGCAAGACTAGTCAAACACATTTCCTTATTCTCTACATACAACAATCCAATATCATTTATAGCTTATTAAAATCCTTACACCAGTCCCTAGTCACCTCAAGCACACTTAGTTTAGCATTTTAAATCTTCATACACACTATTGTGTAAAGCACGTCAAGTGGGAGAACTACATATGACTTGATCCCTCTTCAGAGTATTGGTATGTAGGTAGTTTACCCACACAAGTGGTGTGGATACACATTCAATGAATCTTACACACACTAACAGCCCCCCTCTTTCTAAAAATTGGTACAAGTATAATGGATTCTAGGGTTTCAAGACAAAATTATCTCTACAATGAGTTTTATGGACATATAATAGTCAAAATCTCACATACAAGGTCTCACAGACACAACAAACAAAACCCATAAAGCTTAGGTCTCCTAGATGATAGTGGTAGAGTTGGACTATAGCATAAGAGCCCAAGGTTTCCTATTTTTTGAGCTCCTATCCAATCATAAAATGAATTAAAAATCCTATTTTGTGATAGTTTCTCAGTCTTACATAGTGAATTGCAGCTTCTATCTCAGTCTTATCAATTAGTTTCTAGCTAAGTCTTATTTTCTTTCCCTTATTACTATTTTTAGAAAATTTCAAATTGTAATCAAATTATAAAATTAGTAGCTTAATTATTTAATATTTATTTACTAATTTTACTACTCATACCCTTTAACTAAATTAGGAATAATACATGAACATTCCCAAAAAATTTAAATCAACATGTCACATAGTTGTAAAATGGGATGGTGCATTGAGGAAAACACATATCAATTGACAAGAACTAAGCTAACAAATTGTAATAAGAAGTATAGAATAAATGAAAGTAAATAATTTGAAAATAAAGACCTTCACTTACTTTGTTTTTGTGTAATGAGTTTCATGAAAAATAGATGGAAGAGGCTTTTAATGTATGAAACCCAAGGTGAACATGAAAAATAAGATAAAATTTTATTTTTTTGGCAAAAATATGTGGTTAATATGGAGAAAATGTCTACATTGGTAGGATTTTAGGACTTTTTTTAGTTTGTTAAAAGAGATTATATAAGAAATGTTATGAGAAAAAGATGAATTTTTTTGTTAAATAACTACAAGGTTAAAAATTTATATGTTTTATTATATAAAGGATAATTAACTACTCATTTGAATGTTTGTTTACTTAAGAAACTAAAGTGTAATGTGACCAAAATGAGTGATAAGATAGATGATGGCATTTATGTGAGGAGGTTGAGTGCGAGGATGATCAAGAGGATGTATTGTAGTTGCTATCATTTTAGTATATGTATGTGGTTATTAAATAAAAAAAACGAGATACTTTGGTTATAATGAATTAGATTTTAATAATTAGGTGTCGATGAAAATTTCTTTAATGGCATTTTCCCAAAAAAACCTTAGGGATAGAGTAGAAGTAATGATGAATAAAGGGTAGGTGTGAAAAAGAGAAAACTTATCCTAGGTTATTAATGATGAGTTAGTTAAGAATCAGTTCATAATTTGAATGGGATTGGCCTAGATGATGTAGTTTGAATATGTAAGTTTTATTAAGTGGTTGAATGCATACTAGTGGGCTGACTTTATTTGGTATGAAAGTGGTCAAATATATTTAATAATGTTTTGTTTATTCTAAGAATAAGAAGACTAGTCATTTTTATGGGTAGCTAACTTAGTATGTAAGATGGTTGACTTTGTATAATGGTTGACTTCATAGTATGTAGCCAACTATGTTAATAAGACTATTTGACAATGTAGTTCCCAACCAATTTAGTAGAAATCAAGACTAGCTAATGTAGTTAGGTAGTTGGTTAGTATAATATAAAAATATAAGTGGAAAATATAGTTGGGTATGTGGCCAATGTAGTATAAAATGATAAAAATAATGAAAACATTGATGACTTAGTTAATTTTTATTTACATGTTTTTTTTTTAATTTTGAGAGTGTTGATGATGATTGTTTAGTATACAAAACTAATACGTGTTATTTTATTTTATATTTTACAAAGGTGATGGAGACTCTAACAATTAATAAACATAATTTAGTTACCTAATTTTTTATAGATATTAGGAGTAATGGACTAATCATATTTGATAGCATTGGGTTTTAGGAGTATCATGGGTATGTGTCATGTTACATTGAGTATTGAGTTAATATTCATGTTATTGGGATCATGGGATCGACTAAATAAAACTTTTATGTGTGTGGTGTATTGGCATACCATTAAGGTGGGTATCACCCTTGAGGATGTACATGCACTATTGAGGATTCTAATTTTGGGAATAGTTATCATTTATGATACTCTTTACATAGACGTAGAGAGATAAGCCTTAGTTTTATGGGTGACTAACATTGAGAAATATATATAGGGTTTACACATTTTCTTGTTTGATGTTTGTGTTAATTGTTCCATATATTTGTAAGGATATTATTTTTATTATGATATCTCTTTTGATTTATCATAAGTTAAATGGGAAGGTTATATTATATGTTTTTCCTCATGTTGATCCATGTTAAATCATGGCATCCTATATGATTTGGGATCAATGATTTAGGTGTAGTTAGTGTATGAATTATATAATATCCTATCACAAGGGAATATGACTATGGGTGTTATGATTTTATTGAGTAACTAGATGTACATGAAATTTATGATGTATTGACCTATGGGATTGCCACATGTTATATATGTTACTTTACCTTGTGTGATGATGTCGACACATGATCATGTATTACATGTTGTACCATATGCCCTAGCATTGAAAATGATCACATAAAAAGATATTACTTGGCATTCTTACCTAGTTAAAATAAATACTTGGCCTCTATTTTTAGAGGCATAATCACTGAGAGGGGGTGATGAATCTGTGAGCCCAAATAATCAAACTTAAATCTCAAACACTTTCAATTTATTAAATAATTACCATAAGCATTCATGAAACATACAGATCATTAATAGTAACGAGCAAGGGAAATAATAAAAGACCAATCAAATAACACATGACATATGTGGGAAAACCTCTTGGGGTAAAAAAACCCAATTGAACCTAAAATTGGACTACTATCATATAACGATAAGAACTAATTTAGACCAACTTCAACTAATCAAAGAACTACAATCCCCATATAGTGAGACTACAATCCCACAAGGTGCTATAACACATGTTTAGCTAAGTGAAATGATAACCAAACTTTTAGAATAATTCACCTTACAAGGAGGCTTAAACCACCTTAAATTTTTATATTATACAAAAACACCTATGAACACATCCACCTATGAATTGATGTACTCAATACCTGATGATGGACCTCTGATTATCACTCTTCACCTTTGCTCATACACAAACAACATGAGCACTATTATGCTAACATAATTATGACCTATAGGTCATAAAAATAGTCCTAAATATATTTTTATTTTCAACACATCCATAGGTCACTCTACCCCTACTTTAATCCATAATTGACACACATAATCCTCTCTCAAATCTCTCTTAAGTCTCTCACTCTAGTCAAGAAATCACCATCTTTGATTTCACTATTTACAGAGAATTTATGATCAACACCATATTGGTTAGGCACTAGTCATTCCTTAAACCTAAATACATTTATCTCATTAATACTTATCTCAAAACAATCTTCGTAGGTCAACCATAGCATCTATGGGTCACCCTTAAGTAGTTACACCTTTTAATAAAGCCCTTGTAACTCTTATAGGTCTCACAGAGATCTATTCACTGATTTAGCACATCATCAAGAAAAAAATAACATAGAACCATTTACAAATATATAATTCCACACTAAATTACCCCTTAGTCATCCTTAAATGATTATAGTCATCATTTCACTCTTTAGTGTGAGCTCAATCAGCATTTTGTGCACATAGTCACCATGAATGAATACACAATCAAATTTTAGACCATTGTTCATACTACATAGAAATGATAAAACCTTTATAATTGACATATATGGTCCTCATGGATTATAAAACACTCCATAATATCAAATTCATTAAGATATATCAAAACAACATCAAAATAATCTTAAACAATCTTCTAGGGTCACTTATAGTCCATGCACAAACACATAGTAAACTTTGAACCTTCGCTACTATGTGTGTACACATTTTTATATATTCAAATTTATATTGATATATTTTTCTTGGATTCTTACATAAGTTCACTTTTTACACCATAATTTTTTTTCTTGGATTAAAAGTTATAGCTAAAATATAAAGCACTACTTTTTCCTAGGCAAATTCAAATATTCAAATGCAAATGGTCACAATTAAACCTTAAACACCATGCTCGTATCTCATGTCCTCACTAATAAGATCAATAATGCACCATCGATATTATGTTAACTTTAATGCATAGAGTACCAATTCCCAAATGTTAAATATTTAACACGTTGACCTCATCTCATGTAATATATCAACTTTAACCTCATGCTCTCCATCGATCTTCTATACATATCACAGTCTTTAATAATGCTATATAGATGTCACTTTGACCTCTCAACTTTAATACTCACCATTTATCACTATTTTTATGATCACCCACTCACCATTGATCTTTGGAAGCTTGATCTTGATCACTACATAGCATTAAACATTAAATGCATGGCACCATATTGTCATTTCTTGACATCTTATAACAACGTGCTCCATCAATGTTGCTAAAAATTTATCTTGTGAAAAAATGACTATGGGAACCTTTCTTATCTTCTTGGAAGACCAAATTTGCATAATCAAATATTTTACCTCACTCTATTGTATGTTCTCAAATTTGGACCATATGATCTCCTCACATAGGACAATCCAATCATGTGAAAGACTACCCATGGAACCCTCACATGTGTGAGATATAATGAAATTAAAATGATCACTCAGATTTTTCTACTAGAGAGTCAACTATGTCAAAAACTTGGTTGGAAGGCCAACTTTGAACATGCATATTTTTTGTCACACTTTTGTGATTGACTTCAAAGTTAGCGTAAATTAACTAGGTAAAAAACTAAACAAACCCATATGATTACCTTCTTCTAAATTTTCCACACGTTTGAGATATGATACCATAAAAATTCTTATTAGGTTCTTCTTGCCATATTGCTAATTTGGCTAAGTATGGGAAAACACTATCAAAATGCCTTGGAGCCAAACATTGCACTTGCATATCTTTTGATGTGCTTTAGTGCATGATCTAAAATTTAGTGAAAATTAACTAGGGAATAATAGGATCAAAATAATATTACCAAATCCCCTTGATGCATTCTCATGTGGCAAAGGTGATGTCATCAAACTTCCTACTCAATTTTTTTGCCAGTGGATCCAAAGTGTCTAGATGAAAACTATAGATAACCAGATGAATTCCACTTATGCACAAAAACACTCAAAGAATAAAAAAAAACTAGGGACCTATTTCTCATTGTTACATCACCATAATCATCCCTAGACATCTCTAACCATGCCAAAATTGAAGATCAACCAATCATACGTTAATCATACTAGAACAAGCACATTTCACACTTTGTCAATGTCACTTAGATAATCAAAGCACTACATCCACTCACTATGACACCTCAACGACATAATAATGACATCATTAAAAATTCTATCACAATATCCCCCTTTGTCATTTATTTCAACAACCATCATATAATAATATACAACTGACATTCCTTCTCCCTTTTCAAGCACTCTCACAACAAGAACTTTCTCCCCCTTTGACATAATGACAAAGTGGGCACAATATGATCTTAAGGACATAGAATGAACAAAAATAGGATATAACCATATTGTAAATATGACAAAAACTCCCCCTTAACTTGAGCCTATCTCTTCTTTCCTTAACACACTTCCTCTTGCTTCATGCCAACACTCTTTTCAACTAAGCACTATAGTCAATGAAGAAAGAACACACAAAAACCACTAAAATCTCATGGAACTCACCAAGAAACATTTGAGAGTGATAGCCCCTAAGCTATATGAGGCATTTCACATCTTGATCATCTTCAGATCTCCACATACCATGAAGAACCATGACACATGATTACTAACCTTCTCTCTCAAGCTACCACAAGGACCACCAATAGAACTTTATGCCACTTACCAAATAGGAAACATGCTCAAAATAAAATTGAGAACTTTACTTGAAACAAACATGCTTTCTCTTTTAGATAAACTAATCAAAAATCACTCTTCTTAAAGCTAGGCATGCCTAGCTTCCTTGTATCCCTACCTAGAACTTGTAAAGCCCACAATTTTTAGTAGAGACATCTTCAAGACCTAAAACTTCATATATAGAGTACTCTCAAATTCCCCCTCAATCAAACTAATATGAACCACCTATTTCATCTTATAAAACATACTTCCTTCACAAACCTATTAGATAATTAGGCCTCCATCTTTATAAAAACATGAATAAATTAAAAACCAAAAACCTTGAAATCTCTATGTATGCTTGATTTGATAACCCATTTGGCCTATTTATCCTATTAAAAATAATCAAGCCTAAAATCATAATGCAAACCACTTTTATACCATAGCTAAAAACCCTAGAATCTCACAAATAATAAGGTCAACAAACCTTCTTTTGGTCAACATACTCATTTAAAAATTATTGCACAGTTGTAGACATCCATCCCACACTTATAGACCAATATTTAATCCTTCACACCTTTGGGAACATAGACTTCCTATAACCCATTTTAGGTATACTTTCCCTTAAGCCAAAATTGAGAGAACTGAGAGCACTCAAAAATATTTAATTTGGCTTCAAAATACCATCAGACCAAAAAACACCTAAATCACATCACAAATAAGTTCAAAACCATTTTTTAGCACCAAAAACTTCTTAACAATACATCACAACCATTATTCCATATGTAAATATCCATTTTGATCTTATAGTATAGCTCCTTGACAAACCTTTAGAATAAGCTCATGACCTTTTTATTCCCCCTTAACCAAAGACCCTATCTAATTGGCATTAACATTTGGAGCACACAAACTTGCTTCTTCACAAGAAAATATGTCTCCTAAGAAGCAAAGGTAGAAACACCCTACTTCACAATGACCTAGAACAATGTGAAACCAAGAGTTGCCCACAACTCCTTATATTCCTTCTCATCATTAGTCATCTAATACCTATAGTTCTTCTTCTTCTTCTTAGGCTTAAGATAAGCAACGTGCTCAATCAATAAAACATTATCCCTTTCTTATAGAATTGGATTGGCAATAAATGGAGACAAAAATGATTCATGACATACCTTTTCATCTATAAAATCTTTCTTGTATCTTAGAACCTCATCATTAAGCAAAAATAATTGATGTTATTTACATGATACATGCTCAAAAATAGTAGGATGTTCACATGGATCTATTCATGCCTTAGGATTAGCTTTTACCAACACCTTGGTCTTCTCTTTGAGCTTGGTCTCTTCACTCACAACATGAGTAGATAATGAGAGCCTTTAGCACTCTTCAACTTCTAAAGCATTATCCATCATAGCAAATAGATTAATTAGACATACATTCTCATCATGAATCACTCTTCTTACCTTTGGCTTCCATGCGTTAACATTCCTTCTTCCTTGTACTATAGGAGATTGCTTAAACCTATTCTGACTTATAGACTTTTACTTTCAGAACCTAGAAACATGACCTCTCTGCTCACAATTATAGCACACCATACCTTTTGCTAGAGACATATCTTATCTTAGCTTAATTGGATATAAATTTTCAATATGTTTTATGTCATGAAAATTAAATCACTTAACTCTTTTCATACCTTTTGATTGATGACCCCCATCATAGTCCCATGCAAACTCATTTCTAATAGTTCTCTTTAATTTTACAGACCTATGACCAAATTGATTACATGTGTCATAGTAACCATTGAATCATGCATACCTCATAAAATTTGGCTAACTGATCTAATCTTTATTTAATATACCAATATCTTCATTCCCTATCTAATGATTTGTCTTCCAAGTATGATTTTCCTAGTTCACATTAGTCTTCATCTTTTCTTGAGTTGAATTCTTTTCTTCTTCCTTATATCTAAGACTAGTTCTATCACTATCATGTTTTTTACTACTCAGAATATTATCTAAATCACATGAGCTATTTTAAAATCTCAAAAATCTCTTCACCTTACTAGATGTCTTTTCTAACTTAGATTTTAAAGACTCATTTTTAGAAACATACCTTGAACATTCATCTTTAATAGCTTGTAGGCTTGTAGATAGAATTTCCAATTGACAACTGAGATTCCTTATCATAATTTCATGCTCCTTGTCATCTTAATGCTCCTTGGTATCTTCATTCAATATTTATTCATACAAATTTAATTGATCATTATAGTCCTTGAGATGAGACTTCATCTTCTTATTGATCTTTAGTTCTTTAAGAGAATTTATCAATATAGTCCACCTCATCTTTAACATAATCTAAAACACTCCAAGTAGATACCTTCTAATTTGAGCAACTTCCTTCCTCAACCATGAAAAAATATTCATCTTTAATATAACCAAAATCTTCATGATCATATTCTGAGTCACTATCTTCACTCTCATCTGATGAGTTGTAATCTTCTTTGTTTTAGAGATTCTTATTGTTCTTGAAGCATTCTTATAATTTCTAAATCCTTTCTTCCTATATGTGTTCTTATTTTCATCCTGGCCTTCACCATGCTCTTCATAATCAATATTTTCATATTTATGATCGAACTTATGAGTAAAATATCCTATCTCTCCATAATTGAAACATTTGAAGGGTAGTTTAACCTTATACTTCCCTGAGCATGTGTTCAATATCCTATTAATCAAAGCAATTAGTTCATCCTCATCAATATCAGATATGTCATTTTATTTGGATTTATTACCTTGGAACTTCTTCTTAAGATTCATCTTTATCTTGAATTTTTCTTCCTTCTTTGGTGGTATTGTAGACAACGAAATCGTGTCTAACCCTTGGTCATCCTCCCTCTTGGTCCATTCCTAACCCATTCCTAAACCATGCACTTACTAATCTAAAATAATAATTTATTATTAATATCCTCCCCATTGACACATCATCTATAACACCTCATCTTTAGCCCAACCTTCGACAATTCTCCAATGGATCATGCACTTGGCGGATGAAGAACAGGCTTGGTGGCTCTTTTACTCATTCTCCACCTGCCGATGCCAGCGGGATCATTGACGTCAATTTTACTTAAACTGAATTTCTAACCTCTGGTGAGGCTAATCACAAAACATTTATCTCTGGAGCTAATCATGAATCTCAAATCCTCTTCTGGTGAAACAAAGTTCTCATGCTTTTGCTTTCTACTGTTCTGGCTTCTTGTTTTCTTGTAGGGATCAACATTCTTGACAGCATTTTCTAGGCACTGAGGTCTTGCATCAGACATTTTGCATAGGTATTACATGATATCTACATCACCAGTGACAATAGAAACACAGCTTCTGCACCTTTGCCAACTTGTGTCATAGCTAAGTATTTGTACTATTTTTATTTCAGTGTCATTTCAAATATATTAGCATTCTGTCTACTATCTATTCCAAGTATCCTTGACCCAACCTTCTCTATTCTTCCCAGAGAGGCTGAAAAGCCTTCTCTCACCCCTTATTCCCTTTTCTTTGCCTCTGACACCCATTTAGTCTCTCTTTAGACAATACCCTCTGTCCAATCAACTCAGCACAAGCTATCAGAGACCTACAGACCATCTTAAGACCAATCTAATCAACCTGACTAAATTGCTTCCCAAAAAGGCTGAAAGGCCTTTTTCCTACCCCTTACCCCTTTTCCTGACAACATACCCTCTGCCTTAGTTCTAATTAAAGATTCTATCTACTATTTTACCATCCCAAACAACCTCCCTGACTCACAGACAAGATCACAGTCCATCTTGTAGACCAGAAACTAGACCTATAACCCATCCCTAGCCATTACCCCGACCGACCTCATCCATTTCCCCTACTGACGTCAGCAGTCTAACCGACGTCAGTGACCGTCCTGACCGACGCAGGCAATATCACTGACGTCAGTGACTGTGCAAAGCAGATCATAGATTATCAGGTATGCATTTGCTTTCAGTTCTTTCTTTTTAGTCTTTTATTATTTCTCTTTTTTGTCTCTGTCATACTCTATTTTAACAGTGGATTGTCATCCTCCAAGAAGCCTTAGTGCTTCTAGGACCAAGCTTTTGCTTGGCAATCCACCCTTTTGTCAGCTAACATTTTTTGTGTTTTAGTGTCTTTCTCTTTTAGGTGTCATCCTCCACAACCAAAGAGGAGTTCTCGCTATCATCTAAATTTTGGTGTGCAAAACTATATCCAGGTACATATAAGCCTTAGACCATTTCCTTCTTAGTTTCTCATTTCCCTTTCTTGAATGTGAAAAGCGAATCTAGCGTAGAAACATTCTGGCATGCCCGGTGGGACCCTTAGGGCCTTCCTTGGGTTCTTTTCCTTCTTTTTTCATTTAGGTGCATTAGGTTTCTCCCTCTTCACTTCTTTCTTCTCTTCTAAAAGACATCATAAGCAGGAATAAAAAGAACTTTTCTTTCTTTTCTTGCATTTCTAGACTAGTCAAAAATCATATTCTTCAACCCTTTCTCAACTTGTTTTCATTCCAACTTAACATTTCGACTTGGGGCTTAAAATATATTGCATTCCATTTCTGCTTGCTTGCATTTCTTAGTCCACACTTAGTAATTAATATCCACATATTGAATTAATCATAGATCACTTGATGTTACACAAACAAACCACTTGCACCAAATCAAACATCAAACTCACCTGAGACAAGGCCCAACTGGGATTTCATCACCCAGCGGATACCTTACCCGTCCTGGTGATCCTACTTGGATTTCACCACCAAGGGGAAAGCCCACTATGTTCTCTGGCAGAGTCTAATCTATAGGGAAAGTATATTTTGGCTAAGCGAGACCAGCTTACCACTGGAATCGTGAAGTGAGGGGAGCTTGCTCCTTAGCACCAGGCCAAGTGTTAGGTTGTGGAGCTAAAAGCTTTAACCCTTTGCAAACTGAGGAATAGATGGTTGCTGAGTTCTACAAGAACCGGCGTCGGCAGCAGGACCGACGTTGGCAGAGACCAGTGCAGAAGGCCACCGGCAATGGCAGGAAGTCGGCTGACGTCGGCAGAACCAGACAAGCAGGGACCGACGTCGATCACCTGTGTGTTCCAGAACTGCTCATTTCACGGACAGTTAGTTAAGTGAACGAAGAGTTTGCATGTTGAGACAAGTTAGAGTCTTGTGCTGCGAGGACAATTGTCTAAATTAAGAGTCTAAGTTATTGTTTGAGTTAGGGATCTATTTATAGACCCATTGGCATGTATTGTATAAGGCATGAGATAGAAAGGAAGAGTTCCTTCTAGTTGTAAGATCTATGAGTTACAGGTTGTTGCAAGCTCATTGGGGATCTACATGTAAGTTTGGTCTTTGAATTGCAGGTTGCAGGTTCATGAGAGATCAGCTTGAAGTGCTATAGAGTGCTTGATGTACTGGCAGGGTTATTACTGACTGGTTGGTGAGGTGAACATCAATTCTGTGTGTGAGTTGGTTGTTGGGACCGTTTTTGTGTAGGAGAGTGTGTGTGAGAAGAATTACTGAACACTTGAGGTGTGGTGAATCTCTGTAAGGTGAAAGAGTGTGGTGGCTCTTTGTTGTATTCTTTTCTGTTAGTGTTAATACAAGATAGTGTATTGTCTCTCATATTCTGTGTTATTGGTGAATTCTAGTTACTTGTGTTTCTAGTTATTTCCGCATATTCAATTGCTTATATTTGGTAATCATACTGTGCTCTTTCTGAGGAGCAAGATCCCAACTAGTGGCATCAGAGCATGTTTGTTGTTCTAGATTCCTGACAAGTGGTATCAGAGCCTTGGTTGTAGGTTTTTAAGCTTGATACCATCAAGTGGTATCAGAGCTTTTGGTTGGGATACTAACAAATTGGTGTAGATCTGGGTAGTGTGTTTTGATTACAGGTTACTCACAGGGTTTCTGTTTGAGTGGGAGTTGAGCAATGACAGAAAGCAGTCAACTACGAATGGAAAAGTTCAATGGCAAGAACTACCAATTATGGAGGATGCAGATTGAGGACTATCTGTATCAGAAAGATTTGTACTTACCGTTGGGTGGGGTTGCTAGCAAACCCTTGGATATGAAAGATGAAGAATGGGAGGTTCTTGATCGAAAGGCTCTGGGATTTGTTAGATTGAGTCTTGCATCATCTATGATTTCCAGCTTATCACAGTGTAAGACAACGGTGGAGTTGATGAAATCTTTGGCAAATTTATATGAAAAACCCTCAGCTTCGAATAAGGTATTTCTTATGAAGCGTTTATTTAATTTGCAAATGTTGGAAGGTGGATCTGTTCATAGCCATCTTAGTGATTTCCATGGTTTAGTAAACCAGTTAAGTTCAGTCAATATTGTATTTGATGATGAAATAAGAGCTCTCTTAATCTTGTGTTCATTACCTGAAAGTTGGGAAGGTTTGGTAATGGCAATTTCTAATACTGTGTCTCCTTCAAAAGTCCTAAAAGTGGATGATATTGTGAGTGTGATCTTGAACGAAGAGATACGCAGGAAAAGCACAGGTGAATCATCTGGAGATGCTTTGAGTGTTGAAGGAAGAGGAAGGCCAAGAGAGAAGATAGTGCGTGGGAGATCAAGGTCGAAGATGGGCAAGAGATCCAAGTCCAGGTATGGCAGAATAACCTGCTGGAAATGTGGAAAGCAAGGGCACTTAAAGAGAGATTGCAGATCGGGTACAGATCAACATGAAAAACATGAAGAAGAAGCAGATGTTGCAGGTTACGTTGCACAGGATGCTCTGGTATGTTCTTTAGATAAAGTAGAATCTTGGGTATTAGATTCTGGTGCCTTTTTTCATGCATCCCCACAGGGAATTTTTTCATGAGTATGTCCAGGGAGATTTTGGAGAAATTTGTGTAGGGGATGGTAAGCCTTGTCAAATTGTTGGCAAAGGCAAAGTGAAGCTAAAACTGCAGACAGGTAACACATGGGTGTTAAAGGAGGTCATGCACGTCCCAGTTCTGAAGTGGAATTTGATTTTTGTCAGAAGTTTGGGTGAAGAGGGTTGCACAGTAACTCTCACAGCGGACTCTTGGAAGGTTACCAAGGGTACACTTGTTGTAGCTAGAGGTAAGAAAGTAGGTACGCTTTATCTATCCACTTGTTTTACTGATTCTTCTTCTGGGTTATCTACTTCAGCTGTAGATTCAGAGATGTGGCTTGATAGGCTTGGTCACATAGATAAGAAGGAGATGTTGGTTCTTGAGTCAAAGAGTATGCTTTCAGATTTGAAAGGCATGGATCGTGGTTTCTGTATGTAGAAGAAGAAGGTAAGGTTTCTTGAGGAATCCGATGTTAGTGACAAGAATAGGAAAGCCTTGGTTTTCAAGGAGAAGGTGACGGACAGAGTTCAGTATAAGATGCAGATGAATTCTGAGCAGAGCAAGGGTGATTTGGACAAGGGTTTGATCTAAAAGGAGCTCGCGGGAAAAAGTCAGGTCTCACAAGAAAAACACAGAGACCGATGTCGGCAGGAAAACTGGCATCGGTGTCCAGACAGGGACCGATGTCGACTATGTGCAGCCCGACGTTGGTGACTTGGGGCAAACAGAGACCGGCATCGGCCAAGGAAAACCGACGTCGACAGGGAGGCAGTCGTAGGGAACCGACATCGGTCGGCTGTAGACTGAGATGTGACCGGCATCGGTCACTGAGACGAATTTTGGGTGGACAGCAAGCTGTCATGGAGTCTCAAGTGCCCATATGGAGGACTGAAGGTGTAAGTAAGTTCTTAAATTCATCATTTCCCTTCTTTACACTACTTGTTGCTCACTTATGGCATAGGACCAGGAAGTTATTGAAGAAGCAGAACAGGTAGATCTAGGAAACAGTGGGAGCTAGGCATGAATGAGGATGTGATTCCTTGGAGGAAAACCAAACAGGTGTTTTTGGTAGTGTTGCCAGCTGGAAGTAAGCACTAAGAGATGAATGGATGTTAAGGATGAAGAAGAGCAGAAATGGATACGTGAGATGGAAGATCAGGGTATTTGATCTTGTATTAGCTGCAGGGCAATGGAGGTTTGTTCATTGTGTTTCTCTTTACCAGGTTGGATAGTATTAGCTACACTATTCTATTTTCTGTATGATGTGCTTGTTGCAGGGTTACATATACAGGTATTGCTAAACTAAAGGTAAAGCTAGTTCAGGGGTTTGTCATGGAGAATCTGGGAGCAGCAAGATTCTTTGGCATGAGTGTGTTCTAGAGACATGGAAGGTCATGTGTTGACTTTGTTTCAGGATGATTGTGTGAAACCGGTTAGCACGCCGATGGTTAGACAGTTCATAGAACAGGGGTCTTGATTCACATAATGAGGTTGAGTGCATGGTATGTACTAAACCTGAGTTTTCCCAAGCAGTGGGAGTTATCACAAGTTTGGAGTCAATCTAGGAAAGTAATACTTAAGGGCAGTTCAGTGGGACTAGCAGCAGGTGCACATGCTATGCAGGGTCAAGTTCTTTTTCTACATGGTTGTAGATGCGGATGTGGCAGGTAATTTGGATGACAGGTTTTGCACCACGGATTTTGTGGTGGTTGGTCTTCAAGGATGATTTTGAAGATGGATACATAGCCAAGGTAACAAACTAGATGGTGTATAGGTACATGTACAGGTTGCAGTTGTTTATCTCCAAGTGGGAGATTGTTAGGTTGTGGAGCTAAAAGCTTCAACCCTTTGCAAACTGAGGAACAGATGGTTGTTGAGTTCTACAGGAACCGGCGTCGGCAGCAGGACCGACGTCGGCAGAGACCAGTGCAGAAGGCCACCGGCGACGGCAGGAAGTCAGCCGACGTCGGCAGAACCAGACAAGCAGGGACCGACGTCGGTCGCCTGTGTGTTCCAGAACTACTCGTTTCATGGACAGTTAGTTAAGTGAATGAAGAGTTTGCATGTTGAGACCAGTTAGAGTCTTGTGCTGCGAGGACAATTGTCTAAATTAAGAGTCTAAGTTATTGTTTGAGTTAGGGATCTATTTATAGACCCATTGGCATGTATTGTATAAGGCATGAGATAGAAAGGAAGAGTTCCTTCTAGTTGTAAGATCTGTGAGTTACAGGTTGTTGCAAGCTCATTGGGGATCTACATGTAAGTTTGGTCTTTGAATTGCAGGTTGCAGGTTCATGAGAGATCAGCTTGAAGTGCTATAGAGTGCTTGATGTACCGGCAGGGTTATTACTGACTGGTTGGTGAGGTGAACACCAATTCTGTGTGTGAGTTGGTTGTTGGGACCATTTTTGTGTAGGAGAGTGTGTGTGAGAAGAATTACTGAACACTTAAGGTGTGGCGAATCTCTGTAAGGTGAAAGAGTGTGGCGGCTCTTTGTTGTATTCTTTTCTGTTAGTGTTAATACAAGATAGTGTATTGTCTCTCATATTCTGTGCTATTGGTGAATTCTAGTTACTTGTGTTTCTGGTTATTTCCGCATATTCAATTGCTTATATTTGGTAATCATACTGTGCTCTTTCTGAGGAGCAAGATCCCAACTAGTGGCATCAGAGCATGTTTGTTGTTCTAGATTCCTGACACCAAGTACAGAACCTAACACAGACTTTTGAGTGCCTAAACAAACCTAAAACCATCCATAGACTAACTCTTCTAGGACCCTTCTAACAGCCAACCTCCCCAAACATCACTTTAAGGCATAAGCCACACGAGCTTAATAATTTATTTCTAGGAATTTAACGCTTAGGCTTTGCTTGTGCTCTTCATCTTTTCTATTTTTATCTATTTTTTTTGAGCTGGTAAGGATGTTTTCTTCTTTGTTTCCAAAAACTTTTAAATTTTTTGAGTTTCTAGAAAACACAGTAACTGATATCAGTTTTGTAACCAATGTCGGCAACTTTTCTCCATCGACATCAGTTATCTGACCGACATCGGCGGCCTTATTCACTGACATCAGTTTTTATATCGACGTCAGTCACTGTCCAATCTTTTTTTCCCAAAAATAGCAACCTTAAAACCCACCCCTTTTTCTGCCAAAACCCCATTCTGAGTTTTTGAAACTAAAAAAACATAGTTTTCTAAAACCTGACCCTTTCTTGTCTTGAATGGTTTTGACATGCAGTCAAACCAAAAATCTTCTTGACCACGTGAGGCAACAACTGCTTCCGCCTTCACCATCCATAACTAGTCCTATAATGGAGTTCCACTCAGAGACTGAAAGAACTCCTACTCGCCCAACCCCGCCCCAGACTCCTATTGTCCCAGAAGGGGACCAAGATTTTGCATGATTTTTGGACCTCAACGTCAAAGCCTTACAGCACTATCTCGCGCATAGCCAAATGTTAGACTCCCTAATCAACCCAATCTATGGGATGCCGACTTCCTTAGTTGAGACAATGATCACATCAACAGTGTCTACAATTCAACCTATAGACAATCAAGCCAACACCTCAACTAATAACCCAACCGTGTCCTACCTTCAAAATTTAGCATCTCCTTCTAAACCTACCTCCATGGGGGTTCCGGTACCCCCTCAACCTCAAGCTACTCAACCAAATCCTACACCTTTCCAAAACCTAGTGGTCTTTACCCCCCCTACTCTTGCACCTATCAACACAAGAGTAACTGTCTACCCTTCAACAAGTGTGGCCACTCCTCAACCATATTTGACGGCCCCTATCCAACTTGTGCCTACCAATCCCATAACACTAGTGCCCTTGGCTTCAACTTCCACCCCGATAACTAGCTACCCATATGTTGCGTCTATGCAACCAACCACATCATATGCCCCTCTCAATATCTTTTAAGCACCTTATAATCTAGGGGGCACTCCACCTGCCAATCCATCAGCAGATATCATCAAAATGCTAATGGACAAGATGTCTAGCCTAGAGACCTCTATTTTTGGCTCACGTAATGCTCTCTCATACAAGCAAATTTGCAATGAGCCCATTCATCCTTCTATCCCGATCAGGCCATATCCCAGCCAATGGGAACTTCTTAAATTTTCTCGCTTTCAAAGCAAGGAAGACCCATAACAACACTTACAGGCATTTAGACATGCATGTTACCTTATTGCCCATGATGATGCATTGCTTTTATGCACGTTTCCTATGTCTCTCTCTAGTGCTACGCTTGACTGGTATAGCTCTCTTGCCAGCCATTCCCTCTTCACATTTACATAGCTGGCCCAGCTCTTTCTTGATCACTTCTCCATCAACATCACCAAGAAGGTCTCGATCACGGACCTCTATTCTATCCGTCAATTCAAGGATGAATCCATAGCTGACTTCATTGCTCACTGGAGAGGCCTCATCAATCAACTCTCCTTTTCCTTACCCCAACCCAAACTTATTGAACTTTTCTCCTGAGCCTGTGCCAAACATATTTCTTCCACTTTATGGGTTCAGACCTTTCGCACCTTCGACAAAGCCTTCACGATGTCCCACAAACTTGAATTACATGCCATCGAGGAGAATAAAGTCAAGTTGCAGAGCAGGAATCCCAAATCTAAGATCAATGACTCCTCTTCTTCTAAACCTTCATCCTCCAATCCTAAGTCTAAAGCTTCAGCTAACGCTTTGGTCATTAGACCTTCATCCTCTTCAACTAATCAGCCTGAGCCATCCACATCTCAGAGCACCACCCACCAATTCTAGCAAAGATACATACAATGACAGTATACTGCTCTCAAAGAATCATACACGTATGTGCTAGAAAAACTTGTTAGACAGGGGGTTCTCAATCTCCCCCAAATCTGACCACCTCCACAATTTGATCCCTCACGCGCCATCCCTGTGTGGTATAGGGAAAACGACTTCTGCAATTACTAACATGTCAAAGGTCATGACACGAGTAACTATAAAACCTTTAAAAACATAATCCAAGACATGCTTGAAAAGGGTGACCTCATTCTAGACAATCCCAATGCACCTCCTAATCAGGGCATCGACATCTTCAAGCAACCATTCCCCAATCATCCATCGACCCAAAACAATGTCCAGACCTTGATTGACAACACTCATGAACAAAACATTCGAACAATCAATACGGTCTCACCCTTCATCCCTGACCAACCTCAAGAGGTCAGTCCATCTATTAGTCCATCACGTGTGGATGAACCTCTTTCCCTGGTTAGTTCTCCATCAACCTCTCTCATCTTGGAGGATGCCTAAACCTTACCGGCACCACCAGTCTCACCATCCTCCTTCCTGCTACCTATGGAAGACCTGACCCTTCCTACTCCTCGATCACAAGTGGAGGGCACCATCATCCCTGCCCTTTACCCACTTGAGGAGCCACATTCTCCAGTTCCTTCTCTACCATGAGAAGAACCTGACTCTCCATCTTCTTTGACCCACAATAATCTAGTTATAACTCCTACAAACTTTGGGTCTGAGACCACTACCACACCTAACACATTTTCAGCCCTTTAACCACTCACATCTTCTGAAGGACCAAAGTCTCATCCTATAACTTCCTAACCATTCTCTCGATTAGTAGAGAAATTAGGACTTTTGCAACCAAGGAAAGTGGAACATCAAGCATTATGGGAGCAACTCAAAGCTCCTCATCTTACTCAGCCTATCTCATCTCATGCCACTAACTCTCTCGTGACAAAATCCCCCAAAGTCCTTGACACAAATCAGACTTCCACTTCTAAACCTTTGAAACATCAACCATTCATATCTGAACACAAACCCTCATCTACCCCATCTAAACCAATCAAGTCACTCAGCATTTGCCTTGTCTCTACCCTCACTCACCGACAAGTGAAGGTGGACTTAGACCAGAGCTTGACCAATAGTAGTCTTCCAACCAAGTCGAAGAAGACTGCCAGACCATAGAAGTGAACCCCTCCTCTACCATCAACATTACCCTCCATTTTAGGCCCTCATCCTTCTACCCTAATCAGAGTGCTCCCTACTCCGACCCTTAACCAAAACAAATTACATCCATTACTTCCTTTGCCAACCACAAGTCTACCCCCTCTCAAAAATTTGACACCTCTCAAAAAGAAAGTGATGTCTTCACATGTGGCCGCACCACCAACCCAAAAGGTGGTACAGAAGCCTTCTTCAACACCTCCCAAGCAAAATTCACCAGCGCGTCATGCATCAACAAGCACGGACCCCTTAGTAGGTTCATACGCTTTGATATTACGCCAACTTTTACAGACTTCTAGCATAACCCTTCCATCTATCAAGCCATTCCAACCCCTCAGGTCAAAACCTTCTTGGTTCGATGATACGAAAATTTGCTTATATCATCGTATGCCAGGACATGATACTGAGAATTGTTGTGCCCTCAAAGTAGTCATTCATCAATACATGGAGAAAGACACTCTTCTTCTTGAGGACACTGTTAACAGACATCCGACACCATCAGATATCCCTCGAACCTCTTCATCAACTATGACCCCTCCGCCTCCTTCACCTCCTCTCTTTAAAATTAATGCCATCCACATAGCCACTAGGTCATAAAAGGATAAGGCAAATGAAAAAGCTGATATTCCTTGTACCTATCCTTTTGTCTAGTTATCTCAGCCACCAAAACCCAAGATTTCCATCTTAGGTGCATCCCAACCCCCTTCTTCAGAGACAATCAAAGACTCTATGATAAAACAACTTCACCAAATTCTGGTGAAGATGACCTTATATGACCTTATCCAAAGCTCCCCCTAGCATCATCAAGCTCTAATCAAAGCCTTATAGGCAGCAGAGGTCCAACCTGAAGACCCTCAACCACTAGCTACCCTAGTCCATTCTTTATCCGCCGTCACCTCTATCACTTTCAGTGATTCTAAAATTCCTACCTCTACCTTGGAAGATCAGGATGCTGCACTTTTCATCACAGCCTATGTTGATCGAACCTGCATTAAGCGAGTTATGATTGATGGGGGTGCCAGCATTAATATCATTTCTACCCATGCCTTTGATCAATTAGCTCTTCCCAAGAATTGTGTATCAAAAACTGACGCAATCCTTAGATCCTTTAATGACACCACTGCTAACACTATTAGCATTATTGTCCTCCATATTCACATTGGCCCACGCACAATCCTAGAGCTCTTCTACATCATTGAGGGAGAATTCCAATATAACATGTTATTAGGTTGACTTTGGATCTGTGTTATGGCTTGCGTCCCTTCAACACTTCACCATTGTGTCAAATTTGAACACAACAGACAAGTCCATGTCATTCCTACTGACCCATCCCCTTTTAAGACTTATAACACAACCTATCAACCAAATGACATTCTTATTCCTCTCAAGGCACCAACCCAAACATCATCCCCATCTGCAGAAGCATCAACTAGTACGCAAACAGCGGTTGCCATCACATCACCTTCTCAAGTGACAACTAAGGACACCATGGACGATTTCTTCCAAAGACTTTCACTTGGGGAATATCTCTTACTTACTCTAGACATGTTCCAGACTCATCAAGAGTATGGATAGCTTCATCAAAGTCCAAGCTATGACCGTCAGATCAGAATGGTCATTCTTTATGGTCTTCCTAGCCTTTGAACTAATCTCGTCTATAGAGGGCTGAATCAAGCTCCTACTAACAGGAACCCTTCCTCCTCACCTCAACTATTCACATCCAATTTCTCTTTTCTTGGCAACCCCACCTTTGCACATACCTACCTTTATAGGTGTGCATGGAAGGGTTTTGGATTTGGGCACTACGAACAAGGCTCCCATTGGCCCATTGAACCACCCAATGATGATAATGCCAAGAAATGATATGGACTGGGTTTCCAAGAACCCACTGAGGCTTCCACAAATCTTTGCCCCAAACCCACCATCGACCAATCTCTTCCAGACTCACCTATTCTTCCATCCTCACCTATGGAGTCGGTGGTTTCCATCCCTCCTAGTTTTTTTTTTTTTTTTGCATAAACACCATCCACTTGGAACCCCTAACCTATCAACTCAACGAGGTTCCCAGGTCTCTCCCTCTCGTTTATCTCAACATGATAGATGATGAATTGGCAACCATCAACACTATTCACTACATAGAAGATGATGCCATTCTTACCTATATGGGTGTCGATGATTCTTTCATTCAGCGCTCTCTCCCTTTTAAAACGTAGGCTATGTTAAATGAATCAACCATTGACATTAATCTTCCATCTTTTTGTGTTCCTCATGTCTTAAAGATTGGTCAATCTTTAGACACCCAGGAGCAGATCGACTATACCACATTTCTCTCAGACAATCGCAAGGCCTTTGCTTAGACCTATGGTGACATGCTTGGTATCAAGCCTAACATTGCCACTCATAACATCATCACAAACCCAGAGGCTAAGCTTGTTAGGCAAAAGCTTCACAAAATGCATCCTCGTGTTGCACTTCTTGTCAAAGAGGAGCTTCAGCATCTTCTCTCTATCTCTTTCATCCAACCCATTGATTATCCGTAGTGGGTATCTAACATCGTTCCTATTACCAAAGCAACTGGGGGGATTTGAATCTATACAGACTATTACAACCTCAACCTAGCTTGTCCCAAGGATGACTTTCCTCTTCCAAACATTGACCAACTGGTTGATCTTACGGCTGGCCATGAGATGGTATCACTCATGGACAGATTTTTAGGATATAACCAAATCTTGATTGCACTCGAAGATCAGCACAAAACCACCTTCATTACACCATGGGGAACTTTCTACTATTGGATCATGCCTTTTGGTCTAAAAAATGTAGGTGCCACATATCAGTGTGCCATGACCTATATTTTTCATGATCTCCTCCATAAAATCATGGAGGACTATGTAGATGACCTGCTTGGCAAGTCTAAGCTTTGTCGCGACCATTTAACTATCCTCAAGATCATCTTCTCTCACCTTATTTAGTATAATGTCTATCTTAACCCTAAGAAATGTGTCTTTGGGGTCCTCTCAAGAAAGCTCCTGGGGTTCATCATCTCTCTTCGTGGCATCGAGATAGATCCTGCCAAAATCTACGCTATCCTCGAAATGCCACCTCTGACCAATCTCAAGTAACTTTGCAGTCTATAAGGGAAGCTCCAATCCATCCGCCGCTTCATTTCATAGCTTTCTGACCGCTGCCAGCCCTTTCATCATCTCCTCAAGAAGGACGTCTCCTTTAAATGGGATAAAGATTGCCAAGAGGCTTTTAAAGCCCTCAAACACTATTTGGTTTCTCCACCAGTCCTTATTCCACCAAGAGATGACCAGCCCTTCTACCTCTACATCTCAGCAACCAATCATTCATTAGGTGCCATGATTGCACATCGAGATGAGCAACATTGTGAGCAAGCGGTCTACTACATAAGCCAAACACTTGTCGACTATGAAACTTGGTATACTCATATCAAGAAACTCTATTTGGCATTAGTCTTTGCCACTACCAAGCTCTGTCACTATCTTCTCAATCACAAAACCTTTGTCATCACTCACACTGACTCTCTTAAATACATGCATTCCAAGCCATATCAAAACCAACGTATGGCTCGTTGGCTCATGCTTCTTGCTGAGTTTGACTTAGAATTTGTCCAATAGAAATCTATAAAGGGGCAAACAATCACTGACCAACTAGCAGATGCCCCTCTTCTTAACAATCAACCTTCTTAGTGTGAGTTTTCCAATGAATCTATTGCCACTCTCTCAACTGATGACACATTCTACCAAATGACGATGTTCTTTGACAGCTCCAATTGTCAACTCAGTGGGGGTGTAGGGGTCATCCTCATCCCACATGAGGGTGAGCCCATGCCCCTGTCTTTTAAACTTGACTTTGAATGTACCAATAATACGGCCGAATACGAAGCTTTAATTTTGGGACTTCAAACTGCCCTTTCATTAAACATCAAGACCATCAACATCTTTGGTGACTCACAACTTGTCATCAATCAAATCAATGGTTCATATCTTTGTAAAAATGAAATTTTACAAAGGTACAAGCACTGTGTTGACACCCTTCTAGCATCTTTTGACCATCACTTATTGCAAACTATTCCTTGATCTACAAATAAGTTTGCTGACACCATGGCTTCCCTCACCTCGCATATTCCTTCTTCATCATCCTCATCAAGAATTTATGTCATGGTACATCATGTGCCATTGCCTTCATACATTTCCACTGACATTAAGATGTATGGTATAAACAACTTGAGGACTACTTGGCTCATTCTATCATTCCTCCCAACCTCTCTAGCAATGCACGGTGAGCTTTCATAAAGCGCACTGCTCGTTATACCATGCTAGGAGGCCTTCTCTATAAAAGAGGTTTTGACGGCCTTCTTCTTCACTGTTTACACTCCACTGAAGCCTCTCATGTTGTTAAACAAGCCCATGATAGGATTTGTGGTGGACACTTCAGTGGTAACTCAGTTGCTAAGTGCATCCTTCGCCTGGGTTATTATTGGTCCACTCTTCATCAAGACTGTAGAGATTATGTTCGACATTGCATCAAGTGTCAGCAGCATACTAAATTGCTTCATCTCCCTAGCCACACCTTACAAGTTGCTCAATATTTCTAGCCTTTTTCACAATGGGGCTTAGATCTCATTGGCGAGATTAACCCTCATTCGTCTCTTCATCATCAGTCCATCATCACTACCACCGAGTATTTCACTAAATGGGTGGAAGCTATTCCTCTCATCTCCATAAAAGCTGACAAGATTTTTGACTTCATCAACACCCACATCATCTGCCATTTTAGTGTACCTCAAAAAATCATCACTGATAATGAAAAGTCATTTAAAAACAAAACTATCCAAAAACATTGTGACTCCTTTGGCATTAAACTCAGCTTTTCTTCACCTTACTACCCACAAGCAAATGGGCAGGCCAAGGCTTCTAACAAAATCTTAACTAAAATTCTCATGAAGGTGGTCAACGACACTAGAAGGGATTGGCACGTTCACATTCCCTTTGCTTTGTGGGCCTATCACACTAGTATCTGAACCTCTATAGGTGCTACCCCTTTCTCTCTAGTGTATGGAACAGAGGTTGTCTTACCTCTCAAAGTGCAGATCCCGTCTCTTCGCATTTCTCTCCATGACATTCTTTCTAATGATGACTTTCATCAAGATCAATTAGCTCAACTTGAATTACTCGACGAACGTCATCTTGCTGCCCTCAACCATCTCCATGTCTATCAAAATCACATCAAATGAGCCTATAACAAAAATCTGAGAGAATGAGATTTCAATATCAGAGACCTCATCCTCAAAGAGAACCAACATGTGACCAATATGGAACAGATTAAATGAGGCAAATTTTCTCCTAATTGGCTCAGACATTATATCATCACGCACAAGTATGGATTAGGGACTTATCATCTGTCTTCTCTTGAAGGCCGACCAGAACCTGAGCCCCTTAATGCTTTGCATCTGTGACCATTCTACTGTTAGTCGAGTACTCATCCACTTGACATTTAACTTGAGCTTATCCCTTGAGCAATCCCTATCCTTTTAATCCTCAATCCTTTCCACCCTTTTTCCCTTAACAAATCCTCTATAACCCTTTTATAAAGTATGGATGCTTTGTCCTAATAAAAGGGAGCCCTTGACCTTCTATAGTCTTGTCCATGACTCACAATTTTGTTAACAAAAAAATCAAGATGTCAAAATATCCAAGGTCATAAAATCAAATCAAAAAGTAAAATACTCCCTCAAAGGATAGTTGTACTATCATTGATGTAGCTAATAGACTACTCCCTCGAAGGATAGCTATTCAAAAGCCCTTATATATAAATAAAAAATATATACCACTCCCTCGAAGGATGGCTATGACTAAATCTTGCTACAGACAGCACTTTCTCTTTCTTAGAAGCTTCCTGCATCGATCAGCTTCACAAATGACCACCAAGCAAAGTGACATCTCTATGTGGACTTCCCACATTGATCAGTCCTTTCTCTTAAAAAAAAAGGTTCATGGACTTGGTTTGTAGTTGTCTCAGGGTCTCCTATCAAAAGGGGCAAAGTTATCACTACTAACAAGAGGTTACCCTCTCCTCACATATCACATCACCTACTCAAGGGACTTCGAGCTCATTTTAATTTCAAAGTGATTTGATTACCACTCTAACACAACCTATGGTTATCGACGTAATGCATGAATGGGGCTTTTTGTTTCTAAAAACCCCCTACTTATGTTATCATTATGGTCCTTGTCAATGAAAGGGCGCTTATGCCTTTTACTTTCTGCCTAAACTTTGGTCACATTCAACCACATCATTTGTCAAAAACAATTCAATCCGCCTCTTTCCAAACCACTCACATAGCCTACTCATTCTGGTTTCCATAGACACCAATACACATGTAAACTATCAACCACGTAATTTATGTCAAGCATAAACCATTACTTGTTGAAGCATAAATCAACCTGCAATTCATTTTTAGCATACATCCATCATGAATATGGATAGTTGCTAGGGATGAAGAACCCCGACCAATGTTACAGAATACACCATTTGGACAAGGCTGTAGCATCATCTTCTCCTCATCATTTCAAAGCATGTACCCTCAGACAAGTGGGAAGTGCTATATCATTATCATGACCAAAATCAACCACTTCAATCTTTTTTTCCTCCCTCTTGGGAGAACTACATTGGCCTGAGGCCCTTCCAATAGGGGCTATGTAGGAAGCACTCAGTTGACATGGGGTCTTCTAAGGTTAGCTCGGCCATTCCTTTGCCCATCCACCTCGACTAATGACCATGGAGATCATGACTATCTCCTTCAACTATGACCACTTCCAAAGCGACTTTGCCTTGGTTGTTTTTGCATGTATGCTACCTCATGATTGGTTATCAAAATTATACACATATTTTTGACCTTCAAAAGTATAGGATTGCAAGCCAGTTGATCCCCACTACTTGTTAATTTTTTGTGTTTTTGGGAGCACTTTCTGAGTCCAGGATACCTGGAACACGACAACCCATTAGAGCTTTAGCTTAGATTAAATCACCCAATCAGCTACGACTATATGCTTGGGCCTGATTACTTCAATTTTGGCACTCCTTGACCCTTGACCTATGACAATTTGACCTAACCATCTCATGAAGTGGTATACATGCAATCGTGACTTTTGCAGTGATCACACTCCATCTTCACCCTTTTTCATCCACTCTTTGTCAAATCAGCACCTGATTCTAGGTTCCCTTCTCTCGACTCCTACTTTGAGGGGGAATACCTCATCCATAATCAGGGCAACCAACCCTCCTATTTTTGTCTTGCAGTTCACTTGAACAACCAACAAGACAAAATCAACCTTATCCCACACCTGAGGCAATCAACTCCTATTTTTGTCTTACAGTTTGTCTAGAACAACCAACAAGACAAAAAGGGGCAAATGTAGACACCGAAATCATGTCTAACCCTTGGTCATCCTCCCTCTTGGTCCATTCCTAACCCATTCCTAAACCATGCACTTACTAATCTAAAATAATAATTTATTATTAATATCCTCCCCTTTGACACATCATCTATAACACCTCATCTGACACCTCGCCTTGGACTATTTCCCACCCTATGACTCACCCAAGACCTATTCTTACTTCTTTCTAACCGCCTAACCAACTCTCATGCGTATTTAGCCCAACCTTCGACAATTCTCCAATGGATCGTGCACTTGGCGGATGAAGAATGGGCTTAGTGGCTCTTTTACTCATTCTCCACCTGCCGATGTTAGTCAAATGTCAGCCGACGCTGGTGGGATCACCAACGTCAGTTTTACTTAAACTAAATTTCTAACCTCTGGTGAGGCTAATCACAAATCGTTAATCTCTGGAGCTAATCACGAATCTCAAATCCTCTTCTGGCGAAACAAAGTTCTCATGTTTTTGCTTTCTAGTGTTTTGGCTTCTTATTTTCTTGCAGGGATCAACATTTTCTAGGCATTGAGGTCTTACATCAGACATTCTGCATAGGGATTGCATGATATCTACATCACCAATGACAATGGAAACACAGCTTCTGCACCTTTGCCAACTCGTGTCACAGCTAAGTATTTGTACTATTTTTATTTTAGTGTCATTCTAAATATATTAGCATTCTGTCTACTATCTATTCCAAGTATCCTTGACCCAACCTTCTATGTTCTTCCCAGAGAGGTTGAAAAGCCTTCTCTCACCCCTTATTCCCTTTTCTTTGCCTCTGACACCCATTTAGTCTCTCTTTAGACAATACCCTCTGTCCAATCAACTCAGCACAAGCTATTAGAGACCTACAGACCATCTTAAGACCAATCTAATCAACCTGACTAAATTGCTTCCCAAAAAGGCTGAAAGGTCTTTTTCCTACCCCTTACCCCTTTTCCTGAAAACATACCCTCTGCCTTAGTTTTTATTAAATATTCTATCTACTATTTTACTATCCCAAACAAACTCCCTGACTCACAGACAAGACCACAGTCCATCTTGCAGACCAGAAACTAGACCTATAACCCATCCCTAGCCATTACCCTGACTAACCTCATCCATTTCCCCTACTAACATCGGTAGTCTAACCGACGTCGGTGACCTTCCTGACCGATGCCGGCAATATCACCGACGTCGGTGACTGTGCAAAGCAAATCACAGATTATCAGGTATGCATTTACTTTTAGTTCTTTCTTTTTAGTCTTTTATTATTTCTCTTTTCTGTCTCTATCATACTCTATTTTAACAATGGATTGTCATCCTCCAAGAAGCCTTAACACTTCTAGGACCAAGCTTTTACTTGGCAATCCACCCTTTTGTCAGCTAACATTTTTCGTGTTTTAGTGTCTTTCTCTTTCAGGTGTCATCCTCCAAAACCAAAGAGGAGTTCTCGCTATCATCTGAATTCTGGTGCACAAAACTATATCCAGGTACATACAAGCCTTAGACAATTTCCTTCTTAGTTTCTCATTTCCCTTTCTTGAATGTGAAAAGCGAATCTAGCGTAGAAACATGTATGTCATCATTTACTCTCATGTCATATGCAGTAAGGGTGCCATGTAATTGATCCATCTTCAACTGAGTAAGATCATGAGTTTCTTATAAAGTAGATACTTTTGGATAAAACTTGAGAGATAGATACCTTAATACCTTTTGGACTATAGTATCCTCTTCAATATTCTCTCTAAGTCCTCTAATGATGTTCACAATCTCATCAACTTTTTATAGAAATAATGCAATAGAATCTTGTTCTTTCATCTTGAGACTTTCAAATCACCTTCTATGAGTCTAAAAATTAGCAAGATTAACCTTTGAATCTCCTTCAAATTTGATCTAACTTTTATCCCATATCTCTTTAGTAGATTTAAAATGGATTACCTTAATGTATTTAGTCTCTAAAAGACCAAAACTGATAGCATTCATTGCCTTGGAATTATTCTCAAACAACTTCTTATCTTTAGTAGTAAATGGAAGAGTAATAAAAGTAACATAACTGCTAATCAAATTTGACCCAAAGTCAAATTTGTTTCAACCCATAATATTTTTAACTTTTATATAAAGTTTCATATGTCATATTGGGTCATCTATTGTCCTACATGTCTCACTTACCCTTTCCATAGTCTTTGCTAGAACCCATCCTCTTTGTACTAGCTCAATCAACCAAAGTCAACATTGGTCAAACCCAGTTAAACTTAGTCAATGTGACAAATTATATTGAAAATATCCTAAAATGGTCTTTGAATTATTTCAAGGTGTCTTTATGTCACAAATTTGCCATTTTCTAGGTTTTATGTGGTGAAAGGGTCATTTGGTCACTTTTCTAGTTAATTAATTGACTTGTACAGATGGTGGGAGTTAAAAGATATGTCATCAAGGTGGATATCAGTGTGGATAAGGTTAAATCATGTCATAATTAGTCAAGTGATAGTTAGAAGTCTATTATGATTAAGAAATGGTAGTTTTTCTTTAAAAATAGGATTTTTTGGACACTTACATGAACTTCTCAAGTCCACCATCAGTTAGAAACGTGGTGGAGTGACTCTTCACCTCCCCATAGGTCATTTACATGTTTTTATTGAAATTATAATGCAATAAATTTCATCTACAACTTGTTTTCCTCCATTTTCACTTGGTAAGTAAAGAAAGGCTAGATTTAATCACTTGGCATGGGTTGTATAGGTGGAATTTGAAAGAGTGATTCTAGGGGTGGATAGTAAACTAAGTGTAGTTCAATTTAATATCAAGAAGTTGAAATTTGGTGTCTCATCCTTTATGAACAATCAGTTTGACTTCAAGCAACTTTTTATGCTTGTGCATCTACGAAGGGGTCACTATTTGAAATTATTTTAGAAGATTTTGATTTGATCTAATAGGGAAAGTTGTTCCATGTTTTTCTCAAGGCTTATCCATTGTTTTTACATTTATCTCTTGCTTTTGGAGGTCTCAATAGTTTAAAAGGCTTCTTCCTAAGCTTGTTTTGGTCCAATTTCACTACCATTGCTCTATACTCAGGAATGTGCACCTACAAGTGCCATTGAAGGTGTTATGAAGATGTTTTTAGGTGTCATTAATGAAGTTTGTTTAATTTAGGGATATAAAATACATTATATGTGCTTGGAGAGTCTCATCCTTGCATTTTATTATTATTTCATGATCTTGTCTACATATCATAGCTAAGTCTTCATCTATAGGCCTTGTTGATATCATGGTGGCATATATGGAGGTGTGATGAAACACTATTTTTAACCCTTTACTATTAATAAGAATCATGTTAGGATTTTTTAAAATGGATAACTATTAAGAGGTGATTAAAACCACTTCCAAAAGCCTATTGATTGAATTGGCCTCGTAGTCCCAAAAAGACCAAAACAGAGATCCTTGAGCATTTTTGGGATAAGATATGACATGATAAAAGGGTTTTATAATGACAAGGACTATGCCTAGTATCCCTATCCAAAGACAAGGATTATACCAATTTTTAGGTCAAAATGGTAAGTGTAATATGGCATTTGAACACCTTGAAAGTGCTTGCAAACACACTAAGAAAGGGTAGTCTTATCTAGAGGAGGTTGATGGAAAATTGAAGTTTCAATTATTATGGAAGATTATAACTATGACATCAATCTCAAACCATCAAAATTATTCAAAAAAAACTCCTAAGCCAAAATGACAAAGAAAATGTGAAGTTTGAGGTTTTGATCACTAATGCACCTTCCCTTGTCCATACACAGACCTGGGAAGGGTTACCGACAACAAGGTTAGTAAATAGTGAGTTGGAAGGTTGGAATTTAGACCTTTATTGGATCCTTAAAGATGATATAGAGTGTTTGGTGATTTAAATACCTTTATAAGAAGTCAAATGATCATCAAAAAACTCCAAATAACCCCTGGTAACCTATAGTAGGCATGTGAATATGTATGAAACATAGTCAAGGTAGAGGTGCCTCCTTGAAGACCTAAGAATGAAATGATGCAACTTGAAGGTTCCAAAGTGAAATAAATGCATAATTATAAGACCATTACCTAAATAACATGAAGAGAGAGAGCCTTAATCCATAATTCAAGGTTCAAATTCCACCTACATGCAGGTTGAAATTGTCTCAGTCCAAACAAATAGTGAGCTTAATCTTGGGAATAGGTCATGAAATAGTGAAAAGAAATAGAACTCAAACTTGTAAAATTGATGAATGATCACATACAAGAGATTATGAACATAAAGGAAGGTTTTATTGTGTCCTTAAATCCCAAAATAAACTCAAAAACAACCTATAGAAAAATTCTAAACTCCATCAGTCTAGCCATAGACTCCTACAGTAAAGTTATGGACTCCATCAATATAAACCCTATTTTGTAACCTAATGGTTTAAATCAAGCCAAAATTGCATCCATATGAATTAATTTAACCATGATAATAAAATATAATTTATTTCCAACTCCATGTGGTTCAAAGCCATTAAATTTTATTATATAGAATCCATATAAATGGAGTAGCTGACTAGTTCCTTTGACAATTTCTTGTGTTTTGTAGGTTTTTGAGATGATCAAAGGATGATAATCACTTGTGAGGATATATTCCAAATTTAATCAACTCCTTATGTCATTTTAAAATCTCAAAAATTATCCTAAGTTTCTCTACTAGGTTTCTCACTTCAGCGAATCTAGAATGAGAAAAGTGATCACATAGTGGAAAGAGTGGAAACTCAAATTTGTAGATATTTTAAGGTGTTATGGATGGAGTTCAGAATATGAGGTGTCTTAACATGTGTCTTGAGAACCATGGTATATATAAATTAGGGAAAATAAGGATATGTGAAGGATAAGTGTTAAGGAAGGTCAAAATAGGAGTGATCACAGTGATAGATGATGATTCTTCTTGTGAAAGAGAATACAAATGATTTGAAAAAATTCAAACATGGGTAGAGGATTCCTCATAAATTTATCTTATTAATTAAAAAGAGACATATGTCCTAACTTGCATTGGAATGCTCAATAAATTGCCATGACGAAGGTAGTTCACAAGAGAGAATGATGGAGAAGATTTTCTATGCCACACTTGGAGAAGAGGTTAATTTGGGTTGTGATCAAGTGCGATTCAGTTTCATGACTCTTCTTAGACTCCATCCTATGCTTTATAATTTATCCTCACATTTGGACACTTATCCTTGTGCCTCTTCAACTTCTCTTTTCTCTCTCATCTTCCAAGTTCTATAAGTATGAGCCATTTTGTCTATTGAAAGGATTCCAATATTTGGTATGGGAAAGCCCTACCAAAATTATACCTTGATTTTAACTTAAGCTAATGATAATCAAGTTGGTTATATTCTAAGTCCATTTTTACTATGTGTTGAAGTGATCCATCTTTAATGTTAAGTATAGATTGAGTTCATCTTATTTTCATGCAATCCTTGATTGTGTTGTTACAAATGACTTCTCTCCTAATAGGTTTCATGAAGTGTATTCTCCTATAATAGAATCTTGAAGTGTGTATGATTTTGGTAGTGTCATATCTGACCTTCCATTCACTTTCCTTCATTTTTTGAGTTGTTATTTACCTTCATGAGAAACACTAATGCTAGGGAGCTCCATTAATGGTGTTGAGGCTAGTTTTATTGTATTAGTTCATTATGAAAATTCAAAGTGTATGAATAGAATCAAATCTTGGTGTATCACCTCCTAGTTTAGGTTTAATTTATGTATCTTTCTTTCTATTTTCACCCTTAATAGGTAGTTTTAGTAGCATGATCACATCAATTCATATCTAGGGAGCTATCCCTTAAAATCTAGAGGTATACTTCTACTATAGGTAACCCACACACCTAGAAGAATTCCCATGTTGGCCAAATCATGAGGAGGCTTCAACAACCTCATCTAGGGTGCAAGATTTGGAGACAATAGTCTTGGTACACCTAGTAGGATAGTTGGTCCTAATTGCTTCCATGTCAAGATGAATGATGGTCTTGACAAGCCCAAGGTTGTAAAAGTGTTTCTAATCCAACATTTGGTGACATCAAAAGGTAAGAATATCTAGTTGTAGATCAAGTTTTCCACATTATATTTGATGGTTAGGAGGAAGAAGAAGAGAAGGTTGGGAGACATGTTTTCCCAACCTTTAACACCCAAAATCTAATCAATCTTCCTGCATATGATCCTATCCCTCCCAATGCCACCAAAAGTCTCCCTAAATTCAATCGAGAAGGTCATATTACACTATCTCAACACATTAGGGATATCTCAAATATTTTCAATTTCCATAATATCACTTAAGTCAACATAGCTATTAGTCTACTTGCCATGTCTTTAAAGGGTATTGCACTTGATTGGTATAGGACATTAGGAGGTGGTTGTATTACTAATTAAGATGGCTTTGGAGAGTTATTGGTAAATAGGTTTGATAATAAGAGTGATCA
Organism: Torreya grandis; assembly: GCA_037957365.1. Classification (NCBI taxonomy): domain Eukaryota; kingdom Viridiplantae; phylum Streptophyta; class Pinopsida; order Cupressales; family Taxaceae; genus Torreya; species Torreya grandis. Next base: position 454,352 of record JARHVA010006165.1, read on the forward strand.
CATTTCACTAATCCATTAGCTAAATGTGATAAGGAGAGATCCTAATTAATCCATGTGAGATTTCAATAAAACATTTCAAAGAACATGGCATAGGTTACCACCTATCATGAGACCCCCTCCAAGCTTTGTGTTCCCACTTATCTCAAGGCCATTGGTACTAACATGACAATAATGTTGTAATAAATGGGAGGATTTAATCTACTTAATGCATATGAGATAGCTATTAAAGCTAAGAATAGTTTGATACTACCTAGGAAATTATCCTTAAGAGTTGTTATGCCTTTGTCATATCATAGTTCATTTGAAACCACACGTGTAGATAAAGTTCCCAATACCAATGTTAAGTCTCTAATCACTCCCAAGAAGATAGATAATGATATAGACATAGATGAAATGATCAGGTCATTGCAAGATTAATTACAAGTAAGTACTCCACTAATCTTGAATATAATCACCAAGGTCATCAAGTTTTCAATAGTCAACCTAATATCTATAATCCTAATTCCATTCCATCCACAAAGGCTATTGTTTTAGTCCATACTAACCTAATTCAAGGAGATGAACATTTGGATCATTAGGGAAAATCTAAAAGTTAGTTTTTTAATGATGGTGGAGGAGGTTATCAAGCCTTAGTGGCATAAGAAAGAGCTACTCCTTACCTCACATCAGGAGGAAAAATATCATGCAAAGGAATACTCATAGAGAGAGTAGCAGACAAGGTATCATTTTTGTGAAATTTCAAAGGGAATAAAATTATGTGAATAAGGTTGAAAAAGCACCTAAAGAATTATCATTTATTACCTCTTCTCTATTACATTCACAAACTAAAGATCAGCTAATTATTCTTAAGACTCTATAGGAATATCCCTTGAACATATTAAAGATGATACCTGAAGCAACTATGATGAGGATATTTTCATTGGTACACCTCTTCACCCTAATTGATCAGTCTTTGAGCTTGAGGAAGGAGCTAACAATATGGAGGATGACGATGATCAACTTACAACACAAAATCAAGAATAGTCACTCATTAGCCATCATGATGTTCCACAAGAGATTGGTAAGAACATTGATAAACTTGAAGCCTTTTTTATTGATCATGAAGAGTTGGAATTTTGTGATGATCTTTAAAAAAATATCTTGAGCTTGGATGATGTATCTCCACTTCATGAAGAGCTTGAGAAGAGTTTTGAAGGAGATGTTATAGTTGAACCTATTGAAGATTATGAAGCACCTCCACAAGAAGAGAAAGGTAGGCATGATTCATCTCAATAAGATCAAATACATAAGATGGATAGATAATACAAGGTGCCAAGAGAGGTAGTAAGTTTTTAAGAACCTCTCCCATGCATTCAGCTGCTAGAAACACCAAAGTTTGATGGATAACTTCCTTTTCAAAATGAATATAACCTTGATGATGAAAAGCCACTTCAGGTTGAGGTTGAATGTGAATATCAAAATGAGTCTATAATCAATGGAAAACCACTTGAACTAGGGACTATGGTTTCCATTCAAACCAATCAAGAGGAGTATGTTTTTATTAAACACATGTTCTTGGTTATAGAACTAGATGAAACTAATGCAGGCACCATGGAAGGTGAATAAGGCCTTAGACAAACAAGGAAAAATATTAAGTGGTAGCTTTCATATATTTATATTCCATTTTAAGGATATGGTATGAAAAGCTTTCCTCTTGATCTAAGAGGATCATTTATGTCTATCTAGTTTGTACACTTCAGAGTGTGTTTATTTTAGTTTATTTTATATTTCCTAAGTGATTCATTACACAAGTGTGTTTTGTTTCCTTTGTTTGGTGTGTGTTTTGTGTCTATGTGTCAACAAACTTATTTACCTTGAGCCAAAGGTCTTTTCAATACAATTAGAGTGCTCATATGTGTGACTCCATGCCCAATGGAGGGATTAAGCAACTGGTCTTAGGCATAACAAGCATGCCACCCCTAGGAATCACCAAGAATGTTGACCAAATTTGACCCCAAGTCAAATTTATGTCAATACATACTATTTTTAACTTTTAGATAAAGTTTCATATGTCCTATGGGGTCATCTATTATCATAGATGTCCCACGTACCCTTTCCCTAGTCCTTGCTCGAACCCATCCTCCTTGTACTAGCTAAGTCAACCAAAGTCAATGTTTGTCAAACCTAGAAAAACTTAGTCAATGTTCCAAATTGTATTGAAGATGTCTTAAAATGGACTTTGAATTGTTTTAATGTGTCTTCAATTCATAAATTAGCCATTTGCTAAGTTTCATGTGGTAAAAGGGTCATTTGGCCAATTTTCTAGCTAATTAATTGACTTGTACATATGGTGAGAGTTAAAAAATATGTCATCAAGGTGGATATAAATGTGTATAATGTCAAATCACATCAGAATCAGTTAGGTGATCATTATAAGTCTGTTATGATCAAGAAATGGTAGTTTTTATTTAAAAATAGGCATTTTTGGACACTTGTATAGACTTCTCAAGTGAACCATCAATTAAAAAATGGTGGAGTGAATCTCCACCTCCCTAAAAAGTATAATTCAATAAGGTTCATTTGTAACTTATTTTCCTTTATGTTCACTTGGTAAGCAAAGAAAGGCAAGATTCAATCACTTGGCATGAGCCATACAAGTGGAATTGGAAAGATTGATTTTATGGGTGTATATTAATCTAAGAGTAATTTAATATCATATCAATAAGTTTCAATTTGGTGCCACCTCCTTTATGAACAATCAATCTGACTTTAGGCAACTTTTTATGCTTGTGCATCTAAAAAGGGATCACTATTTTCAATTGTTTTGGAATATTTTGATTTGATATGATAGGGGAAGTTGTTACATGTGTTTTTCAAGGATTATTCATTGTTTTTCCATTTATATATTCATTTTTGAGGTCTCAATAGTTTAAGAGGCTCCTTCCTAAGCTCTAATTTCACTACCATTGCTTTGTACTTAGAAATGTGCACCTAAAGGTGCCATTAAAGGTGTTGTGAAAATGTTTCTAGATGTCATCAATGGAGTTTGTTCAATTTAGGGCTATAAAATTCATTATAGGTGATTTTAGGGTCTCATACTTGTATGTTCTTGCTCTTTCATGATCTTGCCTGCATATCATGGTCAAACCTTCATCTACAGACCTTATTGATGTCATGGTGGCATATATGGAGGTGTGATGAAACCATATTTGTAACCCTTGCCTATTGATGATAATCACATTAGGATTGTTTAAAATGGATAACTATCAAGATTCTATGAAAACCACTTCCAAAATCCTATTGACTATATTGCCCTTCCAATCTCAAAAGGACCAAAATAGAGATCCTTGAACCTTTTTGGGATAAGATATGGCATGACAAAAGTGGTTTCTAATGCTCTTGATTATTTTTCCTAGTATCCATATCAACAAATAAGGACTATTATAATTTAAAGGTCAAAGGGGTAAGTGTAAGATGGAGTTTGAACACCTTGAAAGTGCTTGCAAACATACTAAAAAAGGGTAGTGATGCCTACATGAGGTTGATGGAAAAGTGACTTTGTAATTATTATGGAAGATTATAACTATGACATCAAGCTCAAACCATCATAACTGATTCCAAAAACACTCCTAAGATAAAAGGATAAATAAAAGGTGAATTTTGAGGTTTTTATCACCAATGCACCTTCCCCTATCTGTACACAGGCCTAGGAAGGGTCACCTACAGTAAGGTTAGTAAATAGTGAGTTGGAAAGATGGAATTTAGACCTTGTTTATATCCTTCAAGATGATACAGAGTGTTTGGTGATTCAATTACCCTCATATTAAGTCAAATCATTGTCAATAAACTCCAAATAATCCATGGTAACCTATAGTATGCCTATGAATAGGCATGAAACATAGTCAAGGTAGAGGTGTCTCCTTGAGGACCTAAGCATGAAATGATGCTAGCTTGAAGGTTACAAAGTAAAATCAGAGAATAAGGATAATACCATGATATAAATAACATGAAGAGAGAGATACCTAATACATTATTCAAGGTTCAAATTCCACCTATAGGTAGGTTGAAAGTGTCTCAATCCAAACAAATAGTGAGCTTAATCTTGGGAATACGTCATGAACTCTAACATGGAAAATTGATGAGTGATCACCTAGATGAGATGATGAACATCAAGGGATGTTGTGTTGTGTACTTAAAGCCCAAAATAAACTCAAAAATAACTTGCAAAAAAACTATAGCCTCCATCAGTCTAGCTATAGACTCCTACAACAAAGCTTTGGACTCCACTAGTATAAACCCTATTTTGTGACTTGATGGTATAAATCAAGCCAAAAGTGAATCCAAATTAATCTAGAATGAATTTTACCATGATAATGAAAGATAATTTGTTTCCAACTCCATGAGGGTCAATTCTATAGAATTTTATTGTATGTAATCCATACAAATGGAGGAGAGGACCAATTCCTTTGAGAATTTCCTATGTTTTGTAGGTTTTGGAGATGATCAAAGGATGATAATCACTTGAGAGGATATATTGGGAATTTAATAAACTCCCCATTTCACTTTAAAATCTCAAAAAATGTCCTAATTATCTCTACTAGGATTCTCACTTTAGCCAATCGAAAATGAGAAAAGTGATCACACAATGGAAAGAGTGGCAACTCAAATTTGGAGATCTTTTGAGGTGTTTTGGATGGAGCTAAGAATATGAGGTTTCTTAAAATGTGTCTTGAGACCCTTGGTATGTATCAATTATGTATAATAAGTAGATGCTAAGGCCAAGTGAAAAGAAATGTCTAAAAATGAGTGATCATAGTGATAAATGATGATTCTTCTTGTGAAAGAGAATACAGATGATCTAGAAAACTTCCAATGTAGGTAGAGGATTACTTATAAATTTCTCTTATCAGTGAAAAAGAGACAATTTTCCTAACTCTCCTTGGAGTTCTCAATAAAAAACCATGATGAAGGCAATTCACAAGAGAGAATGATGGAGAAGATTTGCAATGCCACACTTGGAGAAGAGGCTAATTTGGGATGTGATCAAGTGAAATTTAGTTTCATTACTCTTCTAACACTCCATCCTATGCTTTATAACTGATCCTCACCTTTGGACACTTGTCCTTTTTCCTCTTTAACTTCTCCTTTCTCTCTCATCTTCTAAGTTCTATAAGTATGAGCCATTTTGGCTATTGAAAGGATTCCAACAGTTGGTATGGCAAAGCACTACCAAAATTATACCTTGATTTGTAATCAAGATAATGATAATCAATTTTGTTCTACTCTAATTCCATTTACACTACATATTTAAGTAATCCATCTTGAATGTTAAGTATAGATTCAGTTCATCTTGTTTTCATCCAATCCTTGAATTTGTTGTTGCAAATGACTTCTCTCCTAAAAATTTTCATGAAGTGTATGCTACTGAAATAGACTCTTGATGTGTGTATGAGTTTTTTAGTATCATATCTAACCTTCCTTTCACTTCACTTCATTTTTTGAGTTGTTATTTGCCTTCATGAGAAACACTAATGCTATGGAGATCCATTAATGGTGTTCAGGAAAGTTTGGTTGTCTTAGTTGATTATGCAAAATCCAAGTGTATGAATAAAAGAAACTCTTTGTGTATCACCTCCTAGTTTAGGTTTTATTTATGTATCTTTCTCTCCCTTTTCACCCATAATAGGTAGTTTTAGTATCATAAGCACATCAATTCATATCTACGGAGCTAGCACTTAAAATCTAGAGGTATACTTCTACTATAGGTGCCCCACACACCTATAAGTATTCTTATGTTGGCCAAATATTGAGGAGGCTTGAACAACCTCTTTTAGTGTACAAGATTTGGAGACAAAAATAATCATCCAAAATAAATTATCATACATAAGACCCTATGGACATAATGTATGTCCTCATCCTTATACTCTAAAAAGAATAATTGGATCCATTGAATATCCTTGATTTTTTAGTAGAGAAACCTCCTTTATGAATACCTATATTGTACCTTGTATCACCTTTAATATATCAAGACTTTACAAAAGGACTTGCTCTGATACCAATTATTAGAGGTATAATCAATGAGAGGGCGGTGAATATGTGATCCTTAATAATCCAAATTTAATCTCAAACACTTTAAATTTCTCAAACATTTACCATAATCATTCAAAAATCATATGCATCATTCATAGTAATTAACAAGAGAGATAATGCGAGATCAATGACATAACACGTGATATATGTGTGACACCGTCTTAGAGGAGAAAACCCACTATAAACTACAATTGCATTATTGTCCTATAATAGAAATAAATAATTTATAGTAGCTAAAACTGATCAAGGATCTATAATCCCTATTTAGTGATACTACAATCCCACAAGGTGATACAACACTTGTCTAGCTGAGCTACAATAATAACCAAAATTTTATCAATGTTCACCTTCAAGGAGGCTACAACAACCTTAGATGTCAAGATAACAAAAAAACACCTATGAAAACACCCACCTATTAACTAATGTCTTCAACACCTAATTATGGACCTATGAATATCACTCTTCACCTTCACTCATACATAAACAAGAGCACTATTCTACCAATATAATTATGACCTATAAGTCATAAAAATAGTCCTTTTTTATAATATTAAAATCATCCATAGGGTAATCTACCCCTCCTTTTGTCCACAGTTCACACATACAAGCCTCTCTTAAATCTTTCCCAAGTCTCTCACTCTAGCCAATAAATCATGATCTTTGATTTCACTATTTATAGAGCATTTATGATCAACAACATCTTGGTTAGCCATTAGGTATGAATTAAAACTTATGGCATATATCTCATTAAGACACATTTAAAAACAATATTCATAGGTATGTCATATCATCTATGGGTTACCCTTAAGCAACTACACCTTTTAATAAGACCCTTGTAGCTCTTATAGGTCTCATGGAGACCTATTAACGCATTTAGCACATCATCAAGAAAAAAAAGAACATTAGACCACATCTAAATAAATAGGTCTATTATAAATTACCTCTTAGTTATCCTTAAAAGATTACAGTCATCATTGCACTCTTCTATATAAGTTCAATACACATTTTGTGTACATTGTCACCATGAACAAATACATAGTTATCTTCTAAACCATTTTCCATACTACAGATGAATAATCAAACCTTAATAATGCACATAAACATTCCTCATGAAGTATAAAACACTCCCTAATATCTTTCTAATCAATAGATATTGAAACAACATCAAAACAAGCTTGAACAATCTTATTGGGTCACTTACAGTCCATACACAAACACATAATCAAATTTTAACCTTCAATACTATGTTTCTACACACTTTAAAATCTTTAAATATATATTTATAGATGTGCATTGGAGTCCTCTATATTTTTTTTTTTTATAGCATGAGAAAATATACCTGGGTCAAAAGTTATAGCCAAAATAAATAGCACTAGTTTTTCTTTTACAAATTCATATATTCAAATGAAAATGGTCATAGTTAAACCTCAAACACCATGCTCACATATTGTGTCCCAACTACTTAGATCAATCATGCACTATTTATATTTTATTAAATTTAATTCTTAGAGTGTTAATTCCCAAATGTTAAATATTGAACATGTTGACCTCATCTCATGAAATCTATCAACTTTGACCTCATTTGCTTTGTTGATCTTCTGTATGTATCTCAATATTTAACAATGCTAAACAAATTTCACTTTCACCTCTTGACTTTAAAACACACCATTGATCACTATCTATAGATCACTGACTCACTTTTGATCTTTGGAAGAAGCTTGATCTTTATCTCTACACAACATTAAACATTGAACACATGGCACCATCTCACTAATTCATGACTTCTTAGAACAAGGCACTTCATTGATGTTTCTCAAACTTTAACATGTGAAAAAATGACTAATTATGGGAACCTTTCTTATCTACCTAAAATACCAAATTTTCATAAACATATATTTTACCTTGCTCACTCGCATTTGTCAAATTTGGAACATATGATCTCTTAATATAGGAGAATCCAATCATGTGAAAAAATACTCATGGAACCCTCACATGGGTGAGATATAATGACATTAAAATGATCACTCATATTTTTTGGCCATAGAGCCAACTATGTCAAAAACTTGTCTGGAAGGCCAACTTTGAACATGCATATCTTTTGTCATGCTTTAGTGATTGACCTAAAAGTTAGTGAAAATCAACTAAGTACAAAACCAAACAAATCCATATGATAACCTTCTCCATAAATGTCCACATGTGTGAGATATTCTACCATCAAAATTCTTAAACATATCTTCTTGTTATATTGCTAATTTGGGTAAGTATGGGAAAACACTATCAAAATCCTTGGGAGCCAAACTTTGTGCATATATTTTGATGTGTTTAGTGCATGATATGAAATTTATCAAAAATAAAATAGGGAATAATTTTATCCCATCCATATGAATAACTCCCATTGAATCATTCCCATGTGATAATGGTGACATCATCAAACTACCTACTTAGATTTTCTACCACTAGACCTAAAGTGTCTAGTTGAAAACTATCAACAAACAGATGAATTAAAATTATGGACACAAGCACTTAAGTAATATTAAACATCTTAGGCACCTATTTCTCATCCTTAAATAATCATACTCATCCCTGAACATATATAACCATGTCAAAACTTAATATAAACCAATCATATTTTAAGCATAATAGAACAAGCACATTGTACACCTTATCATTGTCACTTAGATAATCAAAACACTACATCCACTCACTAGGGAACCTCCATGACATCATCATGATATAATTTACAATTATTCAACACTTATGGCCCAATACTTTTATGTACAAGGTCATGTTTAGATTATAAAGAATTATCTATGGTGGGTGAGTTACATCATTTGGATTATTTACTAGGATAGTTTGGGATGCCACACCCAACATCTCATATCATATTGAATAAATGTTGTGAATGTAATTTGAGTGAGTATCAATCTACATGATCAATAATTTACCTATATATATTCCAATGATATATCCACACTAGCCAAGTCATTGGGGATAACAACATTGAAGATAATCAAGGGATACAAAAGTTGACAAAGGAGAGGTAAAGGTAGTTTATATTTATCAATAATAGGTATTTAAGTGCCAACCATGTCCACCACTATGAAATTAGATACAAATATTAGTTTATGTAGAGATGAATCCATAGATAAAATCACCATTATAGGCTCCAGTATAAGCACCACCTAAGTGAGATACCCTAGTGTATCTTATAATGAGTTGGTCAATAGTGTGATAGATTTATAGTGTACTTAGTCATTATAATTTTTTTTAAACTAAACATATAACACTTTAGATCCATTAATTATAGTAGGAGATCAATGGGTGAATAGATGGACATACTATTGGTGACAAAAGTGTGTTTTCATGTAATCAATGTTTCATATTATATGAATAAATAGATATATATTATATGGAGATTTTTTTAGAGATATAAACTTGATATATGATATTTATTTATTTATAATTTTGTATATATTGTGGTGGAGGATGTTAGATGGTCAATTATGGTACAATATAAACATCATGATATATTGGATGATGTGTTACAGTAGCATGACATGACACATATGAATGATCCTTTTATTCCTTCCACACAATATCATGATAGTTGGTTTAGATAAGTTAGTGAGGTAGTGGGATAGGTATATTTACAAGGATATGGAGTGTAGGTTGTGATATTAATAGGACTTAATTAGGGTTAGCTACATGCAATGAGTTGATCGATAGGGTGATAGATTTATAGTGTGACTAATCATCATCATGTTAATCAACCTATTTTTACAACAACCTAGATTCATTATTTTTAGGAGGAGTTCAATGTGTGAATAGATTGATATAATATTGGTGAGAATAATGTGTTTTGATGTAATCAATGTTTTTCATTATATGAATAAATAGATATATGTGTTAAATATATATTTTTTAGAGATATACACTTGAGATATGATGTTTATTTATTTTTCATTTTGTATATATTGTGGTGGTGGAGTCTATATGGTCAGTAATGGTATAGGATACACATCATGATATATCAATTGATGTGTTACCATAACATGACATGACACATATGACTGATCCTTTTATTCCTTTCACATAATATCATGCTAGTTGGTTTAGATTAGTCGGTGAGGTTGTATGAGAGGTATGTAAACAAGGAAATATATTATAAAAAAAATTTTAAGGGGAGATACATGGATGGTAGACACTAGCCTAAGATAGAGTTTCTCACTTGACTACCACCAGGTGGTTAGCCTAGATGGAGGTTCAAGTCACCAACCTAAAAATCTAGGTGGATTTATTATAGTAATAGACATATTCGTTAAAACAATTTATTTAAAGGGCTTAGTCATAACATTCCATGGGTAACATAGTTCATCCACCACTAGATAGATAGGGTGGGCCTCAACCATAGAGCAAAGATTATTTTAATATTATATCATTTTATATTGTATCATACATTTGATTCATATATATATATATATATATATATATATATATATATATATATAATGACTTATTTATGTTATTTATCCATGTATTTTATTTCTATCACATGTTAATGTTTGATATATGCTATTGGAAATATGATATGTATGTTTTGTATGTTCTAGTAGATGTGAAAAAATTCATGGTAAAAATAAAATATTTATTTTGAAAAAGTGTAAATGTAAAACTAAATGGACAACACATGTAGGAAATGAATGAGAGGTAATACATAAATGTGGGAAATTAGCAATAGTAATCTAAATCAAATATATGTGAAAGGAAAAGATAAATACATATCAATGTAATTTAAACACACAAACAAATATATGAAAAGAAATAAATATAAGAAAATATCAATGTAAGTTACAAACAAAGATATGAAAATAAATAAAAATATCAATGTAAGGTAAGAAGATACAAACAAAGATATGTAAATAATTTTAAATACCAATGTAATTTAATAACACACAAGCAAATTTATGTAAATAAAGTGTAATAAAAATTAGTGTATGAATGATAAACTAAAGTTTTGTGCTAGCTAATTATGTGAAATATTATAGTTATTATTGTGAAAAAACATGGTACATAGTTTGTTATGAGAGAAAATGATACTTTTCGAAGGCTTGGTCCTATCTAAAGTCTTATATTTCAAATCATAAAATAGGAATCAAAATACATGATAATTGGTTATAATAGATAAAACAAAGTTTGTGAGGAAGACCTGGTCCTATCGAAGGTCTTATATTACAACTCACAAAAGGAGAACCAAAGAGGAATGGTAAATAAATGATTGGTATTCATATAGGAAGAATATGGGGAATGTTATGATGGAAAAGGAGATGAAAAATCATTACATAAGCCTTGTAAAAGTATTTAGTAGGCATGATACATACAAATAAAATGGGAAAACACTAGTATTTGTTGGAAAATAGATACATAAGATACTTATCATAGTATACGCAATGCTTTTGAATAATTAGTGAAGTAATTAGATCATTCCATGAAGTTGATATATATAATAAAATTAAAATGGTACTACCTTCTAATGACACATTCTCCATTCCTCAAGACCCATTAAAGAGCCATTGGTCTACTATGAGGATTGGATACTTGTGTGAGAAAATAGATAACACTAAATATTAAAATGAGACCTCCTATCCCACTCCACTTGCTTAATTCACCCAAATGGACCTCATCTATATCATGAGGCCAATTATGGAGTTTGATATTCAAATATAATAAAGAGATGTGATAAAATAAGAATCACATCTTTTAGTGTGATTTTGATTTTTGAATTTATAATTTCCTTTTGCTCACTATCTTTTTTTAAATGATTTATCTTTTAACTTTCTATAGATTTTTATATTCTTTCTCCATACATATTCACAAAACTAAACATCAGTGATATAAGTCATGAACACATATAATATTTAGAGTTTGGTTACAAGATAAAAAGTACTTAAATAATCTATCAGATTTTAAATAGTTAGGCTTACCCACAAGTAAGTATGTGATTTAAAGACTAATCATATGTGTACTTAATATGAAGGAATATAAAAGGGTAAAAAGAGGATCATTAGAGATCAATTTAAGATATGGTACAATTATAAATATAACTGGTAGCTAAATGTAAGGTAAAATAAGATAGTGTAGGGTGTGGGTTGAGAACCATGTCACAATAATATATATTCTATTCACAAAAATAATCTAACATAAAAAAATTATGTAAAGATAAAGTATCCCATAATAGAGTGTGGAATAACAATAGGTTGAGACTAAATTAGGTAGAAATCAATAGTATAGAAAGGAGAGTTTTCAAAACATTTTGAGTAGGAAAGATGTGGTGGAGATGGTGATGTTGAGGGTGAAGGTTTGAAAGGTACTCTATAGGTGAAAGAGGACATATAGGTGACCAAAATAAGTAGGAATATTTGACCATCCTCAATTAAGTCAAAATAAACTTTTATGGAGGTCGTAGGGGAAAATCTACTTGGGTAACAAAATTAAAGGGTAAATTAGGGGAATATGAATATATCCAATTCAAGAGCTAAATATCTCCAAAAATTCAAGAGGATTTCATATAGATGTGTCAAATTACCTAAAGATAAAAGTGTCTTCCACATTAATTCACACTCTTGTGGGAATGTTTATTAGTGCTCACCCCAATATATATGTATTTGGATTGTGGGAATCTAGGGTATGGTTTCCAAAGGGAAATATATAAATTCATGATATGAGTAATGACTTTTTCCTTATTTCATGTAATAATAAAGAGGATTATGGTAGTATTTTGATGGGAGGGCCCTATTTTATGGGGATATAGTTTATGTTTTAGAATATGGAAGCCCATATTTGATATTAAGAAAGATAATATCTATTTGATGTTAATATGGGTTAGGATTCTAAGGCTTCCATTGGATTTTTAGGAAGAAGATATATTCATCAATGTTACAAATACCATTGTGTATCTTATTTCTTATGATTATGTTACCAACCCAATAAATCATTTGGATCATTCAAGGATTTTTTTATCAAAGGCTATATGTATCAATATATCCCTTATTATATTATTTTTAACCCTTCTAGTGGGGATTATATCTTTAAAAAATAAATATGAAAGCTTTTCTCTCAAATGTGAACAAATTAACTTAGAATTTCTAAAGACAAAAGTATTCCCTTTCTTCACAAATTATGAACACTCTCTAGTCATATGCCCCAATATATATATATATATATATATATATATATATATATATATATATTCAAAGAATACAGTTGAATAAACCAAAACATGATCAAGTGGTAATAAATGAGGGATCAAAAGAAATGGAAGTTTGTGAGTTGATTGGTGTTAATGTTGAGGTTAAAAAAAATGGAACATAATATATATACTCCAAATATAAAATAAGGGAATATGGATAATAATATACCAAAGGGTAATAAATTAAAATTAAACTCAAAAATGAAAGATCAATCTATGAAGAAATGGACAGTGGAATTTTTATAGAGGATTTTTTTGAAATGGTTGAAGTAAATGATTTTAGAATATTATTTACCCAATTGAAAATCCAAATGTATCCTATTAATAATAATAAATTTTAGTTTCTATAATTTATTGAATTAAAGGATGATGTGGAGGTAGTACCTTATATAAGATTGAAAATTAATAATATAGAAAACAAGGTAATAATTACATTAAATAAATAAATGTTATTAGATTATGATACTATAATGAATTTGGTTACTAAGACACTTCAAAGAAATACAAAAAAAATTTAATCATTTATTCTAAAAAAAGATAAAGATCTAGATGTGGGTATTATTCTGATACATGGTAAATTTGAGAAACAACCAAATATGGGTTTTTAAATGAAAAGAGGTAATGTTTCTAAAGCTAAAGCTAGTAATAGAAAGATATATATGTAAATAGTTGAGGGAACTCAATTAGTTATTATATTTAAGATTTAAAAACCACCCCTAAGATGTTGTAATGAAAGACATTACTTGGAATATTAAAGGGATGAGTCATACCAATAAGTATGTGACTTTTAAATATTTAAGCTAAAATAATCTACTTTCTATTATAGGTATTCAAGAGATTAAGATGGATGATACAATGGTAGAAGATATTAATAATAAAGTACACAATGAGGTAAAGGTAGATAGTGTCATTTTATAGGTGTTTCTAGTGGGATAGATACTTTTTAAGATGACAAGGTGTTAAAATATGATTTTTGTCTTAAAATACACACTGTAAGGCTATTTTATTTACATTTAGGAATAATAAATCAATTAAAATGATCTCCAATATGTACTCCCCAAATTTACAGTCAGCTCATAACATATTATGGTATAAACTCTAAGATTTTAGGATGACTTATGGGGATTTTAGTCTGATTTTTTTTGGAAACTTTAATACTCATTTAAGCCCTTTAGATAAAAAATGTGTAACTCATTTTATTAAAAATTACGGAAGATTTAGTGGCTTTCATTTCTAATAGAGGTTTACTTGATGTGGAACTTAGAGGTTATTCTTATACATGGCCAAATAGGAAGCTTGGGTACAAACTCATTCAAGTCAGATTGGATCATGTTCTCATTTATACAAATTTGATTCTTTCTCAATACTTTTGGCTCTCTTATTTTCCATGTATTGGTTCAAATCACAATCCTACCATCTTAAATGTGGATGATAGATAAAATAAGGAAAAAACTATGTTTGGTTATAACACACAACTTTACCATCTCTATCTATTTGATAGGATCAAGAAATGGTGGAAGATAGACATTCATGGTAGTTTTATGTACATATTGACATAAAAATAAAAAAATGTGAAAATAAAACCTCAAAATTTAGAACTGTTAAGGTTTTAGAAATATATTTCATCAAAAGGAGAAATTTTGGTGCAACTCTTAATTTTTTAGAAGAGTATATATATATGTTTAGACACTGTTTTAAGGATCATATAACTCCTCAATATTGTAGACTTAGAAAACATAGACATTGGTTGTTCCTCTTAGTATTGGATATTTCCCACTTTTTGAAGTCTCACATCTACTCATCTTATGCCTCTTGTATTATATATTGGTATAACCAATCTTATGTTGATGAACTAGAGCTTATATCTTGTCGAAGATGTTTAAAACTTTATTATATTACACCTATGCAATTTATAAGTATATACCTACTTTCCTACTCCATGGACACTAGCATCCTAGATAGACACCTATGTCAATGTAGGTGTCCTACTCCAACGCAAGTGTCTAACACCTTAAATTCATCAAAATTACAAATGAAACATATCTTAATGGTTAGAATAAGTACCTTAATTCAGTTTATTTATCTAAATGGATTTATATAAAGACAAGATCAATCTCCATTCATTCCTCCAATATAAGACAATAAAAATACCTAAGGTAACTTATCAAAGCGCTCAATCAAGCATGTGATAACGTAAATAATCCCTATATTTTCCTATTTTAACATTAGTAATATGGAAATCACATACATAAGTATAAATTATTGAAGGATTAATCTAAGAGCTATATATTCAAAATTACAAACTAGGTCATTGTTGTACTTGTTTTGCACATATTGCATGATTCACCCAAAATCCAACATGTAAGGGAGAAATACATTAGTTTGGGGCCCTCTTAAGAGTATTGGATATATACGTACCACTCATTTATAGAGGGGTATTTTGAGTCAAATCTAAGCCATGTGCACACTAACTCATTTTTTCTCAAGGTCACTATAAAGATGAAGAACCAAGGTTTTCTAAATTCATGAAGAGAAATAGTCCATGATAATATTTTAATGCCCCAGATCAAAGGTAAAGTCAAACCTATAAGAATATAGGTGATCAAACACTTTTCTAATAGGTATTCTATATAATACACTTACATCAAGTTTAAATATTAATGTTGATGCAACCATCCTAGGCTGATGATAGTGTCCACAACTCTAGAAGCATCCAATCAAGAATTTGATGAATATTATATAATTTAGTCATGTCTTATTCCCACATATTCTAGATATAGAACTAACTTAGCATTAAAATGTGATAAGTACATTATTTATTTGTCATTTCGATATCTAGCATAGGTGTACTAACTATTTTTATCCTATCTCAGTTTAATAAATTCATTATATGTTTATATTTGAGTTTAACACCTGATTTTCCTACTTTGGAGATAATTTATCTTCTTTGTTCCCTAAGCTAACTCTACCCCTTTAAACATAGATAAAACTAATATATAATCCAATGTAGGGTTAAACATTTAGTGAGTAATATCTTTAAACATAATTGTTACCTAAGTGTACTATTTAGAATTTTTTGTAGATGATATTTTATGATTATGTATCACATCAGTCTCGTACACTTAACAAACTCGGACCTTGATTATTCCTCTTAGTTATACAATCTCATTACTTTTTAAAGCCTCACATTTATTCTATCATTTTCCCCATTTCTTATCTCTTATTCCAACTAGTCTTTTATTGATGACACATACATCCCATATTTTCTAGAATTCTTAAAATGTACTTATCTTACACATCTACAAGTTCTAACCATGTACCTATTTTTCTACTCCCTAGACACTAATGTTTGGGATAGCTAATAACATTGATGTTAGTATCATATCCTAACACAATTGTCTAGTTACCTATAGTAATGTAATTAAAAAATTAATCATATTCTAATGGTCATCCCAAGTGATTTATTTTGAGTTATTAATCTAAAGGATTGATATAAAAATAATATCAACCCTTATTCATTCATAACCCATGAAACATGAAAACACTAATGAGAATTAAAATAACATTCAATTGAGAAAATTTTCCCTATTTATTCCTAATTCTAAACTAATCAAAGGGAATTCACATATATTGGTCTAAATTTATAAATCAGTATCCCAAGAGCCCAATTTTACAAGTTATAAGGTAGGTCATTATTGTACTTTTTGTACACACATTGCATGATTCATACACAAACCAACACATAGGGGAGAAATACATTAGTCTAAGTCAATATTTAGAGTATTGTATATATAGTTAGTTTCCTTTTATAATGAGTACATTAGCTTCAGATAAACACCACGTTCCCACTAAGACATTTTCTCACAATTTCACATTGAAGATGGAAATCTAGAGTTTTCCATTTCACAAGGAGTGAATATCCGTGACCTAAATCTGAATTCACCTGAGTGAAGGTGACTCAAATAACAAAAGAATCTATATGGTTGCATATTATTTCACTATACATTTCATAAATGACACTATATTAATACTTAGACAATAGCATCGATGCAACCTCTAAGGAATGACACAACTATCCAAATAACTAGAGGCACTAAATCTAGAATTTGATAGCTATTCCAAAATTTTATCTATTCTTGATTATAGTCTATTTTATATCTAAAAATGCACTACCATTATAACAATATAATAATTTATATTCTTTATCATTTATACATCTATCATAGTTGTACTTTTGATGTTTAGACTTTTTCAACATAATAAATACATTATATTCTTACATTAGAGTTTAGCATTTAATTTTCCTACTATATATTTAATTATCACCCTTATGCCATATCATTATGATATTCTTAACCTAATCTTAAATTTAAATACATACCCCACACATTTAATTTTAGGGTTAAACATTTGGTGAACCTTATATTTTAACATCGAAACTCTAATCATACCCTTTGGGATTCTTATTAACTACTTTGTGTTTTATATATATATATATATATATATATATATATATATATATATATATATATATATATATATATATATATATATATATATATATATATATATATATTTCACATCTCTTATTATGGATGGTATTTATTGATTTAATGAGTATGATTATGAAGACATCCAAAGCTACATCAATGAAGGAATCAAAATTAACTAATCTTACCTTATTCTAAGTTTTAAAGCATGTGATATAAAATTATTAAATGGTGGTAATTATTAACCCTCAAATTAGGTCCACACTCCCACCATTCCAAAAGATCAATCAATCCATCTTATGGAAGATATATTTTTTTATCCATGCTTCATATATCACTAGTATATGAGTTTCAAAAAAAAAATCCTTGCTTCCTATACAACCATTATATGAGTTTGGCACTCGATATTATAAAACTATGGATACCAAGGCCAAGGATTGGGTTAATATGAGAAAGGTATAACCCACCCGATATCTCTAAAAAATAATAATACAAATAGAAAAGTTTAGGGTTGTCAAACAAATACATGACTCACCTACAAAATAAACATGTAAATTATATCAAAAAAGTGGGTACATATGACCAAAAGGTTCCTTGATTTGATCTTCAAAATTTATAACAACTACATCAAGAGATTATCACTGATGTACAAATAACTAATAACGGGGAAAATATGCTCAAGTAAATTCATCAAATCCCCAAACATTCCTACATTTCTAAACAATATCCCGTTATTCAAAGGTGATAGTTTTTTTCATACCTTCATTTACAACAAATTCCATATCAAAGAAAGCATCCTTACCAATATTTTCCAAAGATAAAATTGGCATATCTTTACCAAAAGAAAATAAAATGAATTATTTAAATGGTACAATCTATTCAAATGTACCAAAATTCAAATATCACATACCATTATGAAATATACTAGATTTAGTGATAATGTACTTACACTTGTTATACATAAGGATGATGATACTCATATGCCTAGAATTAAAAGAGGTGGTGTGTTAAAAACAATGATAACACCTATGAAAAACACCTCTATCCCCATAGAATATATAATGTCTACAATGACCACTATTTGGGGACATTCAAAAGTAAATTTCCATATTCCAAATGTAGAAAGATTTTATTAATGATGATTCACATGTTACCCCATTCAACAATAAGACTTGCATTATGCATATTTGAATATCCTTACCCATAATATTTTGAGTTACCAAATTTACCTCTTTTTGATAAATAAGGACCCATTTGACAACATGATTATCTATGTACATTATTTTGGTCAATGTGCAATATATGATAAACTATTGTTAAAACCTTTTCATATGAGTATTTTCGATGAGGCTCAAAATTGGTTATATATTCTACCAAAAGGTTTATTAAGAATTTTATTTCAATTGGAAGATGAATTCTTCATGGATTTCAATATCCATAAGGTGCCAAATCTTACATTATAACATTTGGACAATTTTAAACAATGTGATTATGAGTCCCTTCAAGATTATACTATTTTATTGAAAAGTACATCATATGAGCTATCATTTAGACCCTCAAAGTTAGAATTGAAATTTATCTTTAATATAGGCCTTCTTTACCCATTAAAGGAAAGGAAATTTCATAAACAACATTAATTATTTTTCTCATTTACATAATGATGTGCATATATATGCTTCCTTCATAATTACTCATTTATAAAAACTTAACATATCTTGTTACAAATACAAAAGCTTTATCCCTCACATAAAAGATGCAGATAACTTACCTAAGGAATATTATGAACAAAAATGTGGTACAAATATTATTTATATGACCAGTTTGAAAATGTTACTCAACATGAGGAATAGCCAAGGTCTACATATCATACAAGAATCTCAAAGTGAGAAACATAAAAATAATCCATGACAACATTTTTTAAAGAGCACCCTATAAATGGGTGGTTCTTATTTTTGGCATATCCATATTTATCCTACACAATCAAAAACCACATTCAATGTGAGGTGTTTATATCAAATGTGAGTTAATCCAACAAACTTATAAAACAAATGAGGTGGGAAAGACTCCATAGGTAATATAATAATACCTTGTGGTCTTAAAGCGATTCAAACATGAGTTAGTGTTATGAATACCACATATACATATGCATTTACAATAGGAACAATTTAGATATACCAAAAAGGAAAAAAATGATACAAATCAACAAGGTATTTCATTTTCTCACAATATCCAATTAATACATATTTAAAATGATATCACTAGCTCTTCTACTATACATGTAAAATGTGAGGAACAACATGTTATGTGCCTTTAAAACCTATCCAATCATGATGAAAACAATGTAAAATATCCAACTTAATGTTTTAAGGCACTGAATGAGGGAGATACATATGATGATCCATTGGATAGTATCATAGTATAGTCTCTCCAAAAATGAAAAAAAAATCAAAAACATTCCAAAAACAAAAACATTATTAGTCCTTAAATATTTTATTAGATCTTTGGAATACATGTGTTACTTATATATTGATGGATAACACACTTAGTTACTCTTACATACACATATGTGTCACGTTTCTACATTGTGTGTGATGCATACATGCACATATAGATTATACACTCTTATTTTGGATGTTGGGATTTCCATCTACTCATGTGATATGGACATTGGGGTCATCTTATCATTTAATATTGATACACATAGGTTATATGATTTGATGATCACTCTACACTATCATGTTTAAGCTTACATATATACTTACACATATCTATCATCCATGATTATAAATTATGTAGTGCACTTCATATGTTATATGCTTAACATATTTTCCCAATATGTTGGATCCATGGGCCACTATGACTTGTTTATTCTAGTTGCTTATGCTTTACTTTATGTACTTATTTAAGTGTATTATTTTGCTTTTTGAGCATTTGAATATTCTTCTTTATTTGTGGCCCCTGTGTGTATGTATTCTTTTACTATCATTTTCATATGTCATTATTTATTGTATGGACATTTTCATATATCATTATTAATTTTATGGACATTTTACTAAGTCATGTCCCTTTTTATTGTGTGGCATTTCGAGATGCCCCTTATTTTTTAGTCTCATTAAACCATTGTTTGTTGACCTTATTTTGAGTGCTCTTGTGTGTGTACTTATTTTCTTGTTGAGCTTGTGCTATCACTATCTAAAAGTTCCAATGATATTTATCATGCATCTTAGGCCTACATGTTATCACTTTGGTTCTATGAGTTTCAATGATATATTTACCTAGACATGTTTCTTTTATATGCTATATGGTTACATTCATAGATTTTGTAGTTGCATTACCCTTTTGAGGTGAGGTAAATCCTGATTCCTACTCTCCATCACCTAAAAGGGGGGAATATTAGTGGAGGCATGATTTTGCAGCATGTTATCATATTCAGTGGGGGAATGCTTTGGAAGAATGTTCTTCACACTTATTCAATATGATACTTATATCAGTTTTCATATTCAATAAGGGGATATTTCAAATTGTGTTCTTCACATTCATTCAATATGGTAATTATATAAATTTTTAGATTCAATGCATGAATTCTTTGGATTCATGTTCTCCACATTCATTGTGTATATAATACTTATATTATTTTATAAATTTAGTGGGGGTATGCCATGTGGACATGGCTTTCATAATTCATAGTTTACAAATTTGGTTGGGGGCATGTTTTGGAAGCATGTTATCCACACCTATTTAGTATTCCACATTTCTAGTTTACTTTGGGGGCATGTTTTAGTAATGTGTCCTCCACATTGGTAGTTAAATCAATTTTAGATTTCTCTATATACAGTACAGACATGCATTGGAAGCATGTCCTCCATACATACATAATTATCCAAATTTCCCAAATCACGCTATTATATGATTCAAGTTTGTTGTCCCCCAAAAATATCACTCATTTTTGGGACAACATTTGAACTATTTTGGTCCTACAGACCAAAATTGTCTCTTTCCTTTCCAAAATTTGTCCTGGACATTCAAATTCCTCATTTTTAAAGCTTCTTAGGAATCTACAGACTCTATAGGTAGGTTCATTTCTATAGGTTCAAAGGATTCTATAGGTGGGTTCAATAAAAAGAATCAATTTCCAACACTTAGTCATTTTTGGGATTACTTCAGCACCTTGGTTCAAAGGAAAATGTCCATCGACAAGCATCTAATCAAGGATCTAACCATTAAGCCATTGAACTATTGAACCTTGAACCATTTTGGTTCAACAGGTTTAACAAGTTCAAAGGTTCAACATCATTGGAAAGAGTCAAGCGCTTCATCAAGGTTTAAGGTTCAAGGTTCAATGGCTTCAAAACACTTATCAAAAAGAAGGTGGCTTGAACCATTGAACCATTGAACCACTTTGGTTCAAAGGTTCAATGGGTTTAAGGTTCAATGAAGGAATTTCCAAAGGACTTAGCCAAATCAAAGGGAATGAACCATTGAACCAAATCTTGGTTCAACAGTTGGTTCAATGCTTTGGTTTAATCAAACAGTTCACTCAGTCGGTTCATCAAATGGTTCATCCGCTTGGTTCAAAGTATGGTTCATCAACTTAGTTCAAAGCTTGGTTCATCAGCTTGGTTCAATCAAAGGGATCATCAGCTTGGTTCAAAGCTTGGTTCAATGGTTGGATCAAAGGAGCGGTTCAAAGTGAAAGTTCAAAAGAGCCTCCCAAAGGACAAGTGCCCTTACAGAGGGCACTTGGTCGACAAAAACACCCTTAGAAAGGGTCATTTTCAAAGAAACAGTTAAGGTAAATTCTTTCAAAAAAAAATTTAAGGTAGACAAAGGAATAATTCTTTTGAGCTTTTGTTTGAAGGAATTCCTTCAGACAAAAAGTCTAAAAGAATTTAGAAAAGTTGCGGGAAGAAAACCTGAAGGAAATTCTCAAAGCTAAAGAACAAAGCCATATTCTCACAGACTTTTTGTCCACAGGAATTTGTTCACAAACTTTTTTTCCATGAGAAAATGCTCGTAGAGAAAGCCCAAGGAAAATGCTCACAAAAATTCCCACAAAAAATGTCCACGGAAATGTCCGTGAGAGACTCCAAAGAAAAGGCCACCAAAGGACCCTAAAGGGTATGAGCCCTTTCGAGGGACTCTCAGTTGCCAACTTAAAGGACATTCCCCCAAATCTGAAGGGTCACCTTCCCTTTAGGAGGATGCAAAATAGGAAAGCCAAAGAAGGACCAAGGGGTGATGCACCTGAAGATGTCAAATTCAAGAACAACGAACTAGCCATTGGAAGCATATTGATGGGTGCACAAACGTCAATTTTAAAGCTCATAAAATATCCATTGATATTTTTAATCTATAGACATGAATGCATTCACAGGATTTAAGGCCAAGAACTATAAGAAATGACTAAGGAATAGAGTATCAAATTGAATCAAAGACCCAATTTAATTAACTAGAAAAGGAGGAACGATGAAGAAGGATCATATCACCAGGTGGACATTGAAAGAGGCAAACTTTCAATAGTATGACTTGTTTCTCTACATTAATAAAATCAAATGGGTAGATGCCCCTAAATTCCTACCTGTCTTCTTAGCAAATTTCAATGTAACATGATGTGTTACTGTTCTTGAGTCCTTCTTGAAGAGGCTATATAAGGGATGCTCTTTTATTGTAAATTTATCTCTTTTTGACAATCAAAAATGAAACTCTGCCCAAATTGAAAGGCATTACTAAGACTTTGAGCTCAGATTGTTGATCATATTTTGTTATTGGAATAAGAAAGCAAGTGACTTTTTAGACTTTGTGCTATAAGATTTTTGTTGTTGGGGAAACTGTTATTATGTCTTTTTCCTTGATATATTTTATGTTCCTTTAATTCAATAAGTAGAATTAGTGAAATTAGTTAGGAAGGTGTCTTAAAGAGTCAACTGTGGAGAGACTTTGTGCCCCCATAATTTCCTTTAGTGTGTTTTCTTTTCATTTCTATGTAAAGGACCTTGGGATGACTTTGTGCCCTCATTTTCCTTCGTATCTTACTCTTGAGCAATTCAAGTGGAGACTTTGTGCTACATCTCGATTTGCTAGTTACTACATCCTTAGTTACATTTTACTTTTACTACCAAGAGTATTCTTGTGGCTTGCTGAATAGTACTTTTGAAAGAAGAGGAGTGCTTTTTGTCATTTCCCTTGAGTTTTTCCTTTGATTTTCATGCATCATCTTTGAAGAAAGAGAGATGGATGGTTTGCCCTACCCTTGAGTATTATTTTCTATTTATATATATATATATATAGGCATATCCATAGGGAACCTCCCCTTGATGAGAGGAGAGATTAGTCACCTTTTTATGTGGTAAACCTACACATTTGGATGACCAATATTCCTACTTTGGTTGATCAAACCTATTTTATTTATCAGTACGCTGATCAACAAAATATTCAACCAACAAGGTTCATAGTTATGGTATAATTCTATACATTGGTAGTATTTTTATACATAGTGTCAACATGAGAAATATCTAAGATTTGTATGCTATGCAACATGGGATTAATATTGAAAAATCAAATTTAGTTTCAGACTGTAAAATCATTGTACATATTGATAACCTATGGAATTTTATTGCCCATATTTATCCAATATAATGAATTACTTGGTTCTCATTTTGGTATGGTTAAGGTCATAAAATCATTCAAATTTTTAGGTTGGACCTAATTATCCAACCTTACTAGGTTATAATTATCATTGGGTTGCACAGTTGAGCTAATTTCAACTAATAGGTGACATCTCACTTTTGTTCCAAATTGGGAGCATGTTACTTCCAATATCTCTCTATCTCCTTATATATATGAACTTTAAATATTCATCTATATTTATCATAATATTATTTTTAGATCTTCATAATGATACATATTTTTCAAAATAACTTGGCAAAAGGCAAGGCAGTTACATCAACACATGTATACTCTTAAACCTTCAACTTTCATTTAGATCTAGTTAAAATTATTTTAACCCATATTATATTCATTGATTTTATGCTATAAAATTGTTCTTGGTTTTAGGTTAGTCACCAAAAAAGAAGTCAAATTAAACTTAAGCAAATATAAAGTGTGCATATACACCCATGTACTTATTCCTTTCCTTTAAACTATCAATTTAATCAATATATTAAGGTATGGGGAATGTATATGATATTTTGTGATTATGTACAATCTTAGCCTTATACACTTGGAAAACTTAGAACTTGGCTATTCTTATAAGTTCTACACTCTCCTTGATTCTGCAAGTCTTACATCAACTTTATTTTATACCCCATGGACTATCTCTTAATATGACTAGTCTTATATTATTGAAATATACATTGCATCTCTCTTAGAATGCTTAAAATCTATTAGTATTATGACAATGACATAGATATTAATCTTTTAATTATTTTTTAACTCCATAGACACTCATGATTGGGAAAAAATAAGTGTTGATGTTATTTTCATGTCCTGACACAAGTATTGAGTGCCATAAAATCATCCAATTTACAAATGAAACATTTTCCAATGGTAAACTTAAGTGAATTAATTCAAGTTATTAATCTAAAGGTATTGATATAAATAAAAGATAAACCCTCATCATTCCTAACCTATGAAAACTATAGAATATCAAAGAAGGATCACTCAATTGTGCAAACCTTCATAGTTTATTCCTATTTCTAAATGAACCATTAGGACTACACATATACAATTCTAAATTACTAAAGGAGTAGCATAAGGGATTGATTTTCCAAGTTAAAATCTAGGTCATTATTATACTTGATTTATACACATTGCATGATTTACCCATAAACCAACATGTATTGAATATTTAAATCAAAAGTAAGCCCTATTCAAAGTATTGGTTATGTAGTCAACATCATTTGATAGTGGGGTCATTGGGATTAGCTTGATATTGTGTTCCCACTATTACATTTTTCTCAATGTCACATTAAAGATTGAAAGATAGGTTTTTTCCATTTCATAAGGAACAACTATCTATGACCCAAATTTGAATGCACCATAGTGAAGTTGAAGCCAAACCCAAAAGAATACAACTAGTCACATTGTGTTTCCCTAGATATTATATATAGGACACTAACTTAAGAATAGATAGCATCATCGATGCTAGCATCCAAGGCTGACACAATTATCTAGATATCCAAAAGCACTAGATCCAAAATCTAATAATTGTTCTAAAACTATTTTCCTATCTACTTCCAACCTATTCAAAATATAGAACTACATTAACATTATAAAAAGTTAATTACTTATATTCTTTGTCATTTCTATTTCTATCTTAATTTTACTTTCCATATTTAAGCTATCTCAACATAAAAAATTAAATGTATGCTTATATACGAGTCTAGCATTTAGTTGGCCTACTATAGATCTGATTATCACCCTTGTGTCATTTCATTTCTATATTCTTAAACCTAATCTTAAAGTGAAATACATATCCCACACATTTCATTTTAGGTTAAATAATTTCTTACATGTTTTGTCCTAATATTTATGTTCTTTATCTCTCTCATCATGAGTGATATTAATTACATTAAAGACTATGATTATGAAACTCCTCAGGATTTTATTAAGAAATGGGTGAAATTCTATTACTCTTGTATTCTTATAAATTCTAAAGCCTCAAATATCAAATATTTGAATGGTGGTAGACACCATCCTTATAATTAGGTTTGTACTTTCACCATTTCAAGAGATGATTTGAACCATCTCAAGGAAGATAAATATCCTTTACCCATTTTTCATGCTTCACCATTATATTATTTTAGCCTTTGGTATCTAAAATATAGATACAAAGGCTAGGGATTGGGCAAACATGAACAAGGTATAACCCAACTTACAACTCTTAAGAACAATACAAATCAACAAGGCTTGGGATTTTTAGAAAAATAAATGAGTCACCAACAAGGAAAGTCATTTACTCTAGACATTTGTGTACATCCTACCAAAAAACTGATTACATATGATTAATATTTTACTTCTTACGATTATCCAAAATTCAAATAAATACATAAGGAAATTATGACTAATTTACAAACTGATTATAAAGGGAATGAAATAAATTATTCTAATGGTCTAATATATTCAAATGATACAAAATTTAACAAAATTAAAATATATATAATACCACTACCAATTTATCCTAAATGTAGTAATCATGATCTTGCACTTGTTATTCATGATGACAATTATACTCATATGCCTCCTTTGAAAAAAGGTTGTGAATTGGAACCAATGATAACGTGTATGACAAACACTATTGTTCCCATGTAATATACTATTTTTATGATAAACACTATTGGGATCTTCAAAATTAGGTTTATATACTTCAAATAAACTTAACTTTCCATAATAATATTACAAATATGACTTTTTTAAAAAATCAACCTCTTGCAAAATGTATTCTTGAATATCCTCATCTAAAATATTTTGAACTACCACATTTACTTCTATTTTTGAACCAAAATAACCCATTCAACCACATGATTCACTATTTACATTATCTTGGTTAATGAGCACAAGATGACAAACTATTGTAAAAACTATTCCATAAAGCATCTCTAATGAGGCTACAAATAGTTTCTCTATCCTACCAAAAGTTTCCTAAACCAATTTTGCACAATTACAAGATGTGTTATTTATGTCTTAAAACATATATAAGGTTCCAAAACTTACATTAGAACATTTACATAATCTCAATCAATGATATGGTGAATCCTTTCAAGATTATACTATTTGATTCAAAAATACATCATATGAGCTAGCATTTAGACCCTCAAATTTGGAGTTACAATTTATTTTTAATAGAAGGCTTATTTCCAAATTAGAATAAATATAATTACATAAATAATATGATTCATTTACATATTTACATGTGGATGTTCATAGATATGCTTCATTCATCCTTAGTGATCAAAAAGATATTAACATATCCCCTTATAAGTATTAAAGTATATTCCCAAAACAAAGGAGGGAGATGAATTACCAAATGAACATTATGAATAAAAATGTGGTATTCTTATTCTTTTTATGACTAGTTTGAAAATGTTACTTTAATTTAGGTCAATCCAAGTTCCATGTCCTATGTAAGAATCCCAAAGTCAATAGAACAAAAATCATCCATTCCAACAAGATTTATCAATTATCTTATTCATGGGTGGTGATTATTTTTGGCATAACCATATTGATCCTACATAATAAAAAACTACTTACAATGTAAGACTATTATAAGAAAAATGGATTTGATATTAAAAAATTACAAAATAAAGGAGGTTGGAAAGAATATGTTGGAATCATAAAACTACCAAT